>JNCO01004502.1:0-15202 GCA_000785685.1 Uromyces viciae-fabae
CAACCTTATATCTTCTGAAGAAATGCTTGCTGATGCCCTGACAAAGGCATGTACCTCATCTGCCTTAAAAAACCTTGAACAGACCTGTTTTCTTACGTTGCCTGAAAAGCTTGACTCCGATTCACAAGCTCTTTCCTCATCAAATCATGGGGGGTGTTGAAATTCGGAAAAAAATCAGTGAAATCTTCTCTCAAGATGGAAACCCCTGGCATCTGACTTTTTGGGCAAACCTAGTTACTCAACCTTGTTTGTCATTCTCATCAGATGTACCGGTATAAAAAAATCACTAAAAAAACATTGCAACTCAGGAAATCTTGCCTGAAGAAAATCTTCAACTCTTCTTCAACGCTCAAGTGATTTCCCCCGCTGCTTCGACTCTTTGATTTGGTGAGAAAAGAGCGATTCTTCAGTTCTTTTTCAATAACATCTCTAATTCAACTTCCATCCTCCTCAGCTCAATAATTTAGCAATAACTTTGATCTGAAGGCTCAACTATCAACCACTATTGCTTGGATACTTGTATGAACTTATTTCTTTATCACACTTGACTCATATAAAAAATTATTCTAATTTGCTATTCTCTTATTTTTTTTTTGTTTCTTTTTATTTTCTTTTTCTGTTATTTTTCTATTCCAACTTTTAATACTACGAAGAAAATCCTGCTACATCCTAAAAACTTCTTCTGTCCTAATTAAAACTACTTAAACTAAAATCTTGCTTCACTGTGGTATGAATCCTGTTTCTTAAATTTATCTCATATTTTATTATGCTTTGTTTTCTTTTTTCTCACTTCTTCTTTTTCCTTAGTTTTGGCTCTTAGTTTCAGCAATAAAAGTCTGCTTTTCAACAGACGGGAAGTCTTCCATTGTTTGAAGAGGATGGCCATCATCATAATTTTAGATTGATCCAAGAGCAGAAATCCCAGCTTCTTCAGTTAGGTTTATTACATGGCCAATATAACCAAGGAAATCCATGTTGGGATTAAAGCTGCCATTATTGAGAGAAATTTCTTGGGCCATCTTGTTGTTGGCTGAGGAGTTATCAATTGTCACTGTGTTAAATTTTTTGAAACAATGGTAGATTTCCAGGTTCTCATACAATTCAGCATTTTTAATATTGAAACTATGATTGCCTGTGAATGGGGTGTCTAATATTGGCCCTGCAATCATCTCACTTTGTGACATGGCAGCAGAAAGAAAATTTTTTTGCAGGTGACATGTGAAGAAATTGAATTCCTAAATGGCCTAAGACCAGACTCTGATTTCAAACAAAAGAAAATATTTTGAGTGATTGAAAACAAGAAAAGACAAATAGGAAAGCAACTAATAGGCGATTATATTTTAGATCTTTTAGATTTTGAATGAGAACATAGAATAATGGATTGAGGAAATAAAACTAATGGAAATAAATTAGATTTGATTTTGAAGTAAGAGTTTTATTGAGAGTTTTCTTACTAAGTGAACGTAGGCAATTTGCCTGGAGTTTAGTGACAAGATGTTATGGGATTTTGTTTTGAACTAAGATAAAATAAAAGACTGTTGTTAGTTTGAATGTTTTTCCTTCAGTGTGTGTTGAATGAGGAATTGAAATACCAAGGTGAGTTGAGGTTTGATTTTATCGGCAAGGTTGAGATAAAATTAAATAGAGGAAGATTGATTTTTTAAACTAGTCGGTGTAGTATTTTAATTTTGACTTTTCAAGTACATGTCTCAGATTTGGAGTGTTCACACTCAATAAGAAAAGGAAAAATGATGGAAATGTTTTAATATTTGGAAAATATTCAACAACAAGAGCTCATGCCAATAGGGTGACATGGCGGCATGAGCTCATTTCACCTGCAAAGAAACCATCTTCTGCCAAACATCTAGCAAATGAACAAATAAAATAAAATAAAAATTTGAAGCTACAAACCTTGAACATGTGGCACTGTATGGAAAATCTTCATTGATGAAGTGTGTCCTTAATGCCATGAATACAGCGAAATTGGGGGCCATCCAAGAATCCTGGGTGAAAGAAAGGAAGGGTTCCTGCATGATCAAACCTTTCTTGATGGTATTTTGACAGTCAAGATATTCAGGTGTAGTATGGTTGCAAATGGTCTTGAGATTGATTTTTTAAACAAAGGGAATGGAATTTTGATGGAGAAGAAATATGTCAATGCAATTTTTGAATATTTTTAGAATAACCAACACCAAAAGCAGCTTTTTATTTCATATAAAAATATTCATAAAATAAAACCAGAGTGAGTTATTAACATAATTGAGTTGAAGAATAAATAAGAATTGAGAGTCATTAATGGAATTGCAGTGTTTTAGCCTAAAAATTGCCATTACACGGCAATTTCCATGCATTATGGGCTTTTTTTTTAGCCCCCACATGGCAATTGCAATTTCTTTATTTTTTTATTTTTTCTCATTTTGATTTTTTGAGGGGGAGGGCAATGAAGCCCTCCAATAAAAATAGCACCATTCAAACCATCTCATTGAGATGGTTCAAACGGTGCCCTTCAGTCTTGGATTTTCTGAGACTGAAGGGCAGAAAAACCTCCTGATTCATCAGGAGGCATTTTGCTTGATGAAAAAAAGTGGCAACATGGCAAAAATTGCTGTGTTGCCATTTTTTAGGGGAGGGAAGCGGGCCTCCCCCTTGAAAATGGGACAATTTGAACTGTCTCGTTAAGACGGTTTGAATGGTCCCAATTCGGATTTGAGAATGGTCCTATTTTCAAGGGGGAGGCCCGCTACCCTCCCCCTCAAAAATGGCCAAACAGCAATTTTTACCGTGTTGCCACTTTTTTTCATCAAGAAAAACAGCTCCTTATGAATCAGGAGGCGTTTCTGCACTTCAGTCTTGGCAAATATAAGACTGAAGGGCACTGTTTGAACCGTCTCAATGAGACGGTTTGAATGGCGCTTTTTTATGGGAGGGCCTCATTGCACTCCCCCTTAAAACATCAAAATGAAAAAAGATAAAAAAATCACAATTTCCGTGTGGGGGCTAAAAAAAAGCCCATAATGCACAGCAATTTCTGTGTCATGGCAATTTTTAAGCTAAAACACAGCAATTCTGTGGGAATTGCTGTTGGAATAGTATTCCTACTGTCAATAAAAAGAGAGATAGTAAGTATTTTACTTACTATCTTCATATTGAATAAAATATTTATTCAATTTGAATTTTGAATTAATAGATTCATCTCAGGCTTTGTTGACCGCATCACTTAGCGGTCAACAGCTGTCAAGAACAAATACAAAGATATTTCAACCAGAGACCTTTTAAGTTTCAAGTTTTCTCTTTTAATTATTTAATTTTTAAAATATTAAATTTTAATAAAAATTGATTCGTTTAATAATAAAAATAAAAATAAGAAGATCTTATCAGGCAAACGATCATCATCAATCTAAGATCTTAAAAAGAATAACTTAACTAGGAGTTTCTAGTAAGTTATTTTCAGTCTATTTAGTTTATAGATTAAATTTACTTATAAGTATTTATTTTATATTTAAAATTAGATAAAAGAACAACATCTTGTTCAAATCATTTTCATTTTAAATTATAGATTATTCTTCTTATTCTTATAAGTAATTCAGGCAGTTGAATTTTGTATCTTCCCTCAGGTAATATTTCATTATTATTTATTTATGTTACTATTTTATTCTTTGTAACATAATTTATTAATGAAATAAAAACTCCTCAGTTTTAGCATTCTTTCAGATTTACAGTCTCGAACGACTCATCACTGGCGATTTTCATTTCAAGCTATCTACTGATCAAGGGCAGAACGAAATTAAATTGAGCATTCGTTACAAATAGGGCTTCAATCGAGAAAGATTCATAAAACAATAAAGGTTTAATTATTATACCGACATTGAACGGCTCCAACTATTCAGTATGGTGTTCTAAAATGATAATTTTCTTACGTTCAAATCATTTACTTAAAGTTTGTCTTGAAGAACCGAAAATTTTAAACGACGATATTACCAATAAGATGGATGATGCATTAGTTAATTTATCATCAAAAGTCGACGATGCTATATATAACTCAATATTTCCAGATCCTGAAACCATTACTCCTCATCAAGTCTGGACGTCACTGAAAGAAAGATATGCATCATCAGACATCTATTCATTAGTTCGAGTTAGGTCAGCTTGGGAAAAAGTGCAATATGTCGGTTCTCTGTTAATTTTCGTGAATCAAATGGATCAAGTTTTCAATGATTTCAAAACAATTGGCATCAATATATTACAAAAATTTTTCAGTTGCGCAACAATATGTTGTCTTACCAAAAAACGAGCCACTTTAATGGATTCCTTAATTGCTGATATAGAATTGTTAAATGATCCTTTACAATTTTTGAAGAAACTTCTTCAAATTGAAAATCATGAAGCTATTACAATCATTCCAAATCCTAAACCAGATCATTAAACAACTGTAGCTTTAGCAAGTAGTGTACAAAAATTTAAATCTAATAACAAGAAAAGACCATTTATTTCCTGTTCTGGAGGAAAACATAATCCGCAAGCTTATCATAGCAAAGATAATTGTTGGACTATACATCCGGAAAAGCAAGTTAAGAAATACAAGAAAGAATCAGCTAATTTATCAACCGTTGTAGCATCAACATCAGCAAGTAAAGATGAACAAAACGATGATAATAATTCTTCTAATGACTTATCAACTCCATTGTTTTATTATTGTTCTACAATAAAATCAGCTTCTTCAAATACATCTACGGTTTTAGATTCAGGAGCAATTCAATTAGTTATTTTGAAAAAACTAAATCAGTAAAAATACATATTATTACGGGAGACGGTCAAACGAGAAAAGAATTAATTGCAGAGAAAAGTGGTGATGCTTATTTCAAGATTGATAATCAAATTATTATACTTAAAAACGCTTTATTCGTTCCTGGTTTATCAAGAAGTTTAATTTCACTTTCACAATTATTTAAGGAAAAATTTATTATACAAAGAAGTTATAATAAATTTGAAGCAATTTTTGATAATAAAAAGTTATTTAATTTAAATTTAAACAATAATCTTTTCGAAATTGAAGGAATAATTACACCAATGATATTTAATTCAACTACTTGATTGAATACAGTTATGGATGTCAAAGGTTTTACTAAATGGCATAATCGTTTAGGTCATGCTTCAGTTAATAGATTAAAAATAGCAATTTCAAATAAAGAAGAACTTATTAAAGAACAAACCTGTAGTTCATGTATGAAAGGTAAATTAACTAGAAAAAGTTTTAAACATCATTTTGATTCAACTTCAGCACCGCTTCAAGTTGTTCACGGCGACTTAGTTGGACCTATTTCACCTGCTTCAAATGGAGGTGCTCCGTACTTTTTAACTCTAGTGGATCAATTTACAGGTTTTATTTTAGTTACAATCTTAAAAGAAAAAAGTGAAACACCAAAATTTATAGAAAAATTCGAAATCTTCTTTGAAAATCAAACGGGAGAAAAGTTCAAAAAGTTAATAACAGATGGAGGTGGCGAATTTTGTAATCAAAAACTCTTGGAAATCTTAAGTGCAAGTGGCATACAACACAACGTTTCACCACCCTATATTGTACTATCATTGATATGACAAGATGTATGATGTTGCAATCAAACTTAGCACCTTAATGGTGGGCCGAAGGAGTCAAGACAGCTTCTGCAATCACAAATTGCTTATCATCAATTTCAAATAGTCGTTCTTCATCATTAGAGCTCATGTTCAAGGTAAAACCAAAAATCAATTTATTTCGACCATTTGGTTGTAAAGTCTGGATGATTAAACCTGAAGTTAATCGAGAATCAAAGTTTCAATCAATCTCTTGGGAAGGGGTTTTAGTAGGTTATGAAAACGATTATTCAGCTTACAAGGTTATAAGATTGGATGACAAGAAGGTTATTACTATTAAGCACGCTTATTTCGATGAAGGTATTTTTCCTCATTGTGCTGCTTTACATAAAAGTTATAATAATTTAAATGAAGTAAATAACTTACCAATGTTTCAAGATTCAGCTCTTTTACCTTTAGATGAAGAAAAAAAATTACCAGTTGAAGAAGATAATATGATTGATCATGAAGTTTTAAGTAATAATGAAATAGAAATGAATAACATTGATTCGGAAGAAAGTTTGAATGAAGATGAAGAAATTATTAGATCGTGTTCTAACAAAATTAGGGCAAAAGAAGATCGGGCTTGAAAGACAGGTGGGTTGTCAGGGCGGGTAGGTAGGCTAATAATGAAATAGAAATGAATAACATTGATTCGGAAGAAAGTTTGAATGAAGATGAAGAAATTATTAGATCGTGTTCTAACAAAATTATTAATGGAAAAATTGAAGCAGCTAATATTTTGAAGTACTCAAGACGTCAAGCATTGATAACTTTAGCAGCTGAAGTAGTTACTCCAAAAACACATAATCAAGCTATGAAGTCGTCTGAATTTCAACAATGGATAGATGCTGAGGAAAAAGAGTATAAGAACATGAAGAATCATAATGCTTGGGTAGAAAGAAGTTCAAAATCAACTGATACTCCAATACCATCGACGTGGGCATTTAGAAAGAAACTGGGAAGTGATAATAAATTGATAGAATTCAAGGCCAGGATATGTGCACAAGGATTCCGACAAACCTTTGGCCTGGACTTTCATGCAAAGTATGCACCGACTGGAAAGCCTGCTTCACTTTGACTTTTGATTTCTTTTGCTATGTCTAACAAGCTAGAAATTCATCAACTCAATGTTCTATCAGCATTTCTTACATGCCCATTAGAAGATAAAGTAACAATGTTACCTCCACCCGGTTTTAATAGTTCTTCTGGAACAATTTTTGAATTGAAGAAAGCAGTTTATGGTCTTTGTCAGGCTCCTCTTGTATGGTACAAGAGACTTTCAACTTTCCTTAAATCAATAAATTTCAAAATTTCATTGTCAGATCCGTGTGTCTTTTGGCGAGGTCAAACAGACAATAAGCCATCGACTTGGATCATTGGGCACGTCGACAATCTAGTAATCATCAGTTCAAATCCTGAAGTTTTCAAAAAAGAAATTGAAAATTAGTTCGCTATCAAATATTTAGGTCAAGCTGAATTTTTACTAGGAATGAAAATTGAACTTTTTAATGATGTTTTAATTATTAATCAAGCCCAGTATGTTGAAAGAAAATTAGCTCAATATGATTTGTGTAACAAAAATCCATCATATTGTCCATTAAATCCAAAAATACAACTTGTGTCAGCGTCTCATCAAGATCAAGAATCATTGAAGAAATTGAATGTGAACTATAGAGGTTTAATAGGATCATTGAATTATATTAGTATTTTGACTCGTCCTGACATCTCTTACTCAGTCAGTGCTTTATCTCAGTTATTGGACAATCCAGGATTAACTCACTATCAAGATGCAATTCAATTCTTTCGTTACTTGAATGGAACTCGAGATCTAGGTTTGAGCTTTAAGAAGCAAAACAATTCATTATTTAAAGGATTTGTAGATGCTGATTGGGGGAATTGCATCATTACTCGACGATCAATAACTGGTTATTTTATAATGCATGGAGAGCATTTGTTGTCTTGGAAATCTAGCAAACAAAGTCCAGTTTCATTATCCTCAGCTGAAGCGGAATACAAGGCGTTATCCGACATGAGCCAAGAAGTGGAATGGCTATCAAGTTTAATTAATGAAATCAATATTATAAAAACTGTACCTTCAATTACTATATATGTTGACAATAAAGCAGCAATTGATCTAGCGAATAGTGAAACTTCTCAGAATGGTTTTCGTACAAAACATATGGATGTACAATTACATTTTGTACGAGAATTAATACAATCAAAGTTAATTAATTTAAAATATATTCATTCAAATCATAATCCGGCTGATTTATTAACTAAAGCCGTAGGAAGAACATCAATTAAACAATCATTAAAAGAAATAGGGGTTTCACAAAACTCTCAAATTATCAAGCGATTCAAAGTAAGGCAGCATGTTGGAATAGTATTCCTACTGTCAATAAAAAGAGAGATAGTAAGTATTTTACTTACTATCTTCATATTGAATAAAATATTTATTCAATTTGAATTTTGAATTAATAGATTCATCTCAGGCTTTGTTGACCGCATCACATAGCGGTCAACAGCTCTCAAGAACGAATACAAAGATATTTCAACCAGAAAACTTGTAAGTTTCAAGTTTTCTCTTTTAATTATTTAATTTTTAAAATATTAAATTTTAATAAAAATTTATTTGTTTAATAATAAAAATAATAATAAGAAGATCTTATCAGGCAAACGATCATCATCGATCTAAGATCTTAAAAAGAATAACTTAACTAGGAGTTTCTAGTAAGTTATTTTCAGTCTATTTAGTTTATAGATTCAATTTACTTATAAGTATTTATTTTATATTTAAAATTAGATAAAAGAACAACATCTTGTTCAAATCATTTTCATTTTAAATTATAGATTATTCTTCTTATTCTTATAAGTAATTCAGGCAGTTTAATTTTGTATCTGCCCTCAGGTAATATTTCATTATTATTTATTTATGTTACTATTTTATTCTTTGTAACATAATTTATTAATGAAATAAAAACTCCTCAGTTTTAGCATTCTTTCAATTGCTGTGTTTGATAATTTAGATGAATTACAAGTTGAGTTGACTTGAAAGGAAATTGAGGTCATTAATGACATGTTGTGTGACATATGTTCAACAGGTTTGAGACTCAATTTTAATATAAAGACTATTACAAGACTAAGATTCTAACAATTTTTGCTCAACAAGAATTAAGGGAGTAATCCATTTTAAATTGAAGTTAATGATGACACTTTTGAGTTCTTTGCCATTAAACTTCACCTATTAATATAAGAAAATAAATTCAATAACAGAATGCATGTGGCAGGCGATAATGAAATAATAAATGGATTCACTTTTAGGCCCCAATTTGCTGTCTTAGTCCACTTGTCCAAATCCAAGCAATTAATCACTTCCAGCATGATTGTATCAGATTCCTCCATCTGGAATTACATCAGTTGGAAAAATCAGATATTATATCAGACAAAATTGACATTGTATCTACCTTCAATAACATTAGATCTACCTAACATGATGACACATCAAACAAAGCAGATATTTCATCTACTCAACCTATTTGATATCAAAATCTTTGAGTTTATATCACATGTTTACGGCTTATACAAATTTTTGGCGCAGGGACATAATATCAGATGAAAACATCTGAAAAAAAGTTGTTATTTTTATACTAAATGGGTTGAGCTGATGCAATATCCACTATGATAGATATGTCAAGATATTACAGAAGTTAATCTTAATTCTTTAAAAAGAATTAATTATTTTTCAACTCCTTTTGGTGGGTGTTGATTTTTAATATGAAATTTTTTTTATACATTTATTTTTCTAATAAATAATTTTTATTTTTCATCATAGTTGTGAAGAAATCTTTAAATATTTATGACTAGTGATCCCAGTGGCGCATGCACCACCAATCCTGTCCATTGTTCTAACCTGGCTTTTTTGTGCTGTGTGACCAAATGCCAGGTGAATCATCTCACAAAGAATGAAAGTATTTGAGGTCACCATCAGTTACACCTCATTGACAGTGAGGATATTTAAAATTTTCTTTCCAATCACTTATTCAATGTCAATCCACAAGCAAAGATTATAATTTTCTCTAGAAACTTGGAGTTAATTTTTTTCTTGAGTTATAAAGTGAATATCTCTTTTATCAATCACTTTCTCAATCTGTTTCATGGTATCTAGCAGATATCATAGTAAAGCTTGAGATTGTATCAAGAAATGGCTTCAAATATTTCCCATATTTTATTAATCTTCTCTTCAAGGGATCAGGGGATCATGTATTGTTAGCTATTTAATCAATGTAGTATTAATTATGTCATGTCACCTGTGACTTTCACCCCCTGTTCTTGACCTGTCACTACCCCTCTTGTCAGGTTATTAGATTTGACTCGAATTTTTGCATTTAAGTTCAAGGATCCAGAAATGTGACAGAATTGCATGTCTCAGGTTCAATAGTGAGTTCCAATATTATTTTGCCAAGATTTTCAATCATTCATACTCTTCCTTTTTCTAATTACCTTGCTCAGGCACTAAACCACCATTATATTAAATCTCTATTTCTATACAATTAAGGTCAGTTTTTTACCAATGAGCCACAAACTTGAATCATATCAATGTGATATGTGACATACGCAATGATGGTACACATTGTGACTCATAAGAATCCACAATCTGGACTCTTCCCCATCTTTGCTATTCTCATAACTCATTAGTGTGGTGATTAGTTGTCCGCTTCAGACTTATATCTCACTCAGGTCAGTCTGGTCCATTTTTTCAGATATCACTGGAATGGTCTAAAAAATCTCTTTCTTTCTCTCCAGGCATCGTTGGGAACGGTGTGGAACTACTCTTTTTATGGAATAGAGCTTGAGAGGGATTAGTGCTTGAAAGGCTGCCTCTCTTAATAGAACTGGGAGAGTAAGATGAGAAGAATAGAGTATAAGAATCTATATAAAAATATGTGTGGCTACTGATGGAGTTCTGGTTTTTATAATGTAATGCTCTACAGAATGGTTACTTCCAAAGCTGGGGTTAAGGATTTTGTAAGGGGAATTCTCTACAGAATGGATACTGCCTAAGCTCTGGGGGAAGGGGTAATTCTAAGTACTTCTTATTAATCTACTTTATCTGCAACCAACCCTATGGTTGGGGACTTCTCTGATTGCTTTACTATAAACTAACTACTATTTCTTATAAATATCGACCAGGGGATATCTATCCACAAGGTATATGCTGTATACTTTATGATAATCTGATAGTCTGACAGGCTGGTAGGGAACAAAGGAAAATAGAGGAGGGGTACTTATAGACAAAGATTTCCTGAGAGCAGGGTAACAACAATATTGAGGCTTAGTGCCTTTGATGAGAGAGGGAAGTGAATGAAACAGTTACAAAAGCTAAGTGTGGCTGAAAAATAGAAACCAGTGGGTAAGAGGATGATAACTAGGGGAACAATATGCATGGAAACAAGTTTGGGAGTGATGATGTCTTGGTGGCTGAAACCAGTGCCAAGGTGTTTGAGTGTCTTGTGTTTTCTTGAGATGATGCCTGAGGGTCCTGAGAAGTTGGGTAGTCTGGCTCTCTTGGATATTTGCCTTTGTCCCACCTTCCACATATATTTTATATTTATTTAGACCTATTATTTCCCTGCTATGATTCTGGTTTGGCTTACCACATCTCCCTCCAAATTAGATGATGTCCCCATCATCCTAAAAAAAAAGAAGACAAACCAGTACTAAGTGCTTAAGATAGAAAAAGATTTTTTTTCTTTCCAATGAATTTATAAATTTTGCTTCCTTCTTATTTCCTCAATGTTTTTCAATTCTTTTTAAAATATTTTTATTATATTTCTTCCAACTATTATGAGCCTTCAAAAGTGGGGTTGTACTATTGCTAAATAAATTTTATAATCTAAAATTTCTCTTCATTTATGTCTGGTGATTTGGAATAATAACTAATGATAACTTCTTCTTTTGATAAACACTACCCTCTGACTCTGTGTGCCAGGGCTTGACTCTTCTCTTATTACTTTCTGTAACCTTCTTTCTTCTTTTCCTTATTATTGAGGTGGTTCTTGAGACTGGTTTGATTTGATACTTCCAATTTGAAGTCTTTATACAAATCTGCCATATTGCCTTCAAGAGTCGCCTAATTGATAATGAGTCTTTGTAGTTGATGTTCTTTAATTAGTTATGTCCTCTAAATGCCAAAATAAATTCCAAAACCTGTCAAATTTCCAACAAATTCCACAATTTCCTTCCTTAGTTTTTACTACCTCAAACAGCCAAACTTCTTGATTCAAAATTTTTTTTTAATTGTCCTTGAAAGCCTTGATGAAAGTCCAAATTCCACCAATTTTAATTTATTCCTTGATTTTATTTTCCCTATATTATTTCTTCAATATTCATTAATTATTTATTATTATTTATGCCTTCTTTCTTTTTATTCTATTTTATCCTTGAATGTTATTATTTATGTATGTTATATTATTTAATTATTCAATATATTTTTTTTTGTTCAATTGTATTTATTGTATGTTCCTTCCTCCACTATTATTTTGAATTAGTCCTTTGATTTTTTTATATATTTTATCTATGCTACTTAATTTTGACTAATTAATATTTATATTGTACTTTTTAAATTATTCCTGATTCTGTGTATTTTGTTTTATTGAATTATTTATTATTATTATTTATTTTGTTTTTACTAACTTGAAGCTAGAATAAATTTTCACATTTATTTATTAAATCAATTTATTTATTTATTTATTTTTTTCTAATTTATCTCATATTTATTCTCTAATTTGCATTTTTATTATATATAGGGGGTTGGTTTTTGCACCACCCAAATCCTGCCTGGCACCCCCTTTTGACGTCAGGAGGATGTCGAGCTTTTTTTACTTAGGGTGTACAGTAAATCAAAAAAAAAAAAAAGGTTAATGCGGGAAATATGGGCTAAAAATTTTATCACATGTAATTCCACACTATTGGAATGTCGGATAAATTTTTTATCCACGGGGAAGCAAAAAAAAGTCACTTTTACGTTTACTTTTGTCAAATTTTGATGCATGCACCTGTTTTTGCAAAAGTAAACGTAACAATGACTTCTTTTGCTTCCCCGTGGATAAAAAATTTATCCCAAATTCCAATAGTGTGGAATTACATGTGATAAAATTTTTAGCCCATATTTCCCGCATTAACCTTTTTTTTTTTTTTGTTTTACTGTACTTTTTGAGCTAAAAAGCTCAGAATATTTGGCAGGGGGGCTCAGAATGTTGTCCAATAAATTTGGTAAGTTTAGGACCCTTAGAAGTATTTTTTAAAAATATTTGAAAAAAATTGAAAATACTCGACATCCCCCTGACGTCAAAAGGCGGTGCCAGGCCGGATTTGGGTGGTGCGAACACCGGTCCCCTATATATATTTATTTATTTTAAAGCTAAAATAATTTTCTAATATATTTAATGTAACTAAAATTTTCTTTTTAATTTATTTATTTTTAATTAATTTTGTTTTTTTTTTTATGTTTCTTTTTGTTGAGTTTCTTTTTTATTTATTTTGTTTTTTCTTTTGTATGTATTGTGCTATTATTCTTGTTGATGATTGATGATGAATATGTTTTTTTTTCATGTAGCAGTTTAGTCTCTTGCTTAGGAGATGTTGTTGATTGGTTTATTTATCTATTTTACTTTGAGACCAACTATTTTTTTTTTTTTTTGCTAATTAATTTTTGAGGTTTTCCTTGATGTTTTAGGTATTTTCCTTGTAAAAGCGAATAAAATTCCTGTACCTACTTGTTTCATTCATTATTAATAGTTTTTTTTTTTCCTTTTTTTTTTATAACAAAACAGTTTATAATCATGCCTAGGAGTAAATATATATATATTTTTTTTTTTGATTTGCTACGTATTCCCCTTGTTTTATGTTTTATTTCTTCAATTTTTTAATTTCTGGTCCAACTTGAGTACCTGTTTGTTAAATTGAAAACAGCGAACCAGGGAAAAACAAACCGTCCTAATCCAGGCCGATTTTGATTTCCTCCAGTTGTTCGCTTGCCCTCCTTCATTTGTATTTTTTTTCTTTTTTTTAACTTCTTTATTTTTTGGATCTCTTTCTATAGAGAGACAACTTGTTCCCCTAACCACTATTTTTTCTTCTTGAATCAATTCATTATATAGTTTCTTTTCTTCCCTTTTCTTTTATTATTGCATTTTACTCTTGATCTTTTTGCTTTGGACGCGCCATTAATTCGTGTTTCGCGTTCCGTCCTCAGCCTTGCTTCCAACTGCTTCGGTTCGCGTTTTGCTTGAACAACCCTTTTATTATTATCTTTTTTTTTTATTTTTTTATTTTTATTTTATTTTTTATTTAAAAAATCTCCTTTTTACAATTGTAAGCATCACATTTTGATCTAAAAATTCTACTTATTAATTACTCTTATTCTTCAAAGCCTATAAATGTTTCCTAGATATTTTTATTTTTTATTTTTTATTGGGGAGCGCTAAATCTACAATAGTCTATTGTATAGACTATTGTACACGATATCGGGGCCCCCTCAAAATGTTGTATACAACATCGGGGACCCCACTCTTTCTTATCGTATACGACATTTTACAGTGTTGTGTACGATAAGATGGGGGGTCCCCAATGTTGTATACAACATTTTGGGGGGCCCTGATGTCGTATACGACATTGGCGCGGAGAAAACCCCTTATACAACGCTTTTAAGCCCAGAAATGTTGTATACGATAGTTTCCCCCCCAAACTATTGTATACAACACTTCTGGGCTGAAACGTGTTGTAAACGGGGGTTTCTGCCCAAAAAAAAAAAAAAAAAAAAAAAAAAAAAAAAAAAAGAAAAAAGAAAAAGGGAATGAGAATCAAAAAGAAAAAGGGAATGAGAATCAAAAAGAAAAAAGGGGATGAAAAAGAACAATAAAGAAAAAGGAAAGAACAAGAAAGAAAAAAGAAAAAAGAAAAAAGAAAAAAGAAAGGAAAAAATAAAAAATAAAAAATAAAAAATAAAAAATAAAAAATAAAAAATAAAATAAAAAAGAAAAGAAAAAAGAAAAAGAAAAAAGACAAAAGAAAAACAAAAAGAAAAACAAAAAGAAAAGATAAAGAAAGTCAAATGAAAAAAGAAACAAAGAAACAAACAAAAAAAATTAAAAAGAAGAAAAAAGAAGAAAAAAGAAAATAGAAAATAGAAAAAAAGAAAAAAGAAACAGAAAAAGTAAGAGAAAGAAGTCAAATGAAAAAAGAAACAAGAAGGAAAAAATAAAAAAGAGAAAAGAAGACATGAATGAAAAGAGAAAGAAGGTTTATTTTTCTTTTTTCTTTTTTCTTTTTTTCTTTTTTTTATTTTTTTCCTTTTCTTTTCTTTTCTTTTTTCTTTTCTTTTCTTTTCTGTTTTATTTTCTTTTCTTTTTTCTTTTCTTTTTTCTTTTTGTTTATTTTTTTTTTCTTTTCTTTTTTCTTTTCTTTTTTCTTTTCTTTTCTTTTTTCTTTTTTTTCTTTTCTTTTCTTTTTTCTATTCTTTTCTCTTTTCTTTTCTTTTTTCTTTTCTTTTCTTTTCTTTTTTCTTTTCTTTTCTTTTCTTTTTTCTTTT
>KN362041.1:2166-15205 GCA_000785685.1 Uromyces viciae-fabae
CCACAAGATTGCGTTATTTTACTGAATAATGACATTTACACGTCATGGGAACTTTATAGTACCTTCAGGACGCCACAAGAGGGCCTGAACAGATATAAAAGGACCTCCCTCTTCGTCCTAATCCTCCTCATTCACTTTTACACATCACTAATATATTCATACCATATTCTTAGCTCATCAACTGCGCCCAGGATCCGTGAATCTAGTGATAATTCAAATTCTGAACTCTGTTTCTGCTCAACAGACTAAACTTAAGCTATTCTATTCGTCAAAATCTCTCCAAGCACAGTGAGTGGTAAGTATACTAACCATGATAAAAGTAGTAAGTACTTTTTTAGTATATTTTCTGCACTTAACTAATAATAGGGCATTAAATCACCCCTGCATAGCAGGCCCCTACGCTCAGGGCATTTATTAACCCCAGTTTTACACTGGCCCCTGTTAGATTCAAAGGGTTTTTCAAAACCACCCCTATCTGTGAACAGATAGGTCCCTTCTACAAAAAGAAAGGGCTTTAAATAACCCCAGCACATCTGGCCCCTTTTCTTAAAAATTCTCATTTAAAAATATCAAAAATATATAAAATTATTACGAAGGATTTAAATATAAATAAAAATCCCATCATACACTTATTTGCACCATGTGTAGCTAGTAGAGTTTGGCCCTAGGCATCACATAGGCTGACAAAGCTTGAATGGCTTGATTCCTCAATGAATTGTTCTTCTTGTTGAAATTCATGATCTTAATTTCAATTCTTAACTCAGAAGTGCAAATACTCCAAAATGAAGAACAACTCATCAATTTCACTCCGTTGTTCAATTTCTTTTCCACATAAAAATAAATTTAATTCCCAATTCAAGTCTTCATTTACTCAAAAGCTGAATCAAGATAACTCAATCAAACCAAATCAAAACTGGTAATGTGATTTAATACTAATTCAATCAGCTTCATTTCAACTGACAACAAAAATAAATTCCACAGTCAAGAAGAACTCAAGTCATCTGAATCACAACTACTAGAAAATAATTAATTCTGTGTCTCAAAATAGTAAGATACAACAAAATTTAACTAAAAGAAAAATAATCAAATATATTCTAATTTTCATTTTTATTCAGCTCTGTGTATTTCAACCTCAATGTTTTCCTCATAAAAACCTTAAGAATAGTATTTATAAAAGTCCTGTTGATATTTTATTCTATTTCATTTTATATTCTTAAAGTCAAAAGTTTTGTTATAAATGCTTATGCTGTTTATTGTGAATGGAATAAAAGTTGGTTTTGGTATTTTAGCAATATTAAATTATTTTGGTTGAAAGCCTTTTCTTGGAAAAACAAAATGTTGACAAGTCATCCAGAAAAAACACCAGGACCAGGGGGCAATACGTACTTCCAATTCATAACACTAAAAGCAATTTATGTACTGAGGAAAACTACTCAATTTGGCGACCCAAGATGGAGAGTCAACTTGAATTGAAAGGAATGTTAAACAAGATGAATGAGACACAAGGAAGACTGCAAGATGAAATAAACAAAGAAATGGCTGCTTACAAACTTTTCAAAACTCAACACAAAAACACATGATCAAAACGTAGTCATGAGAAAAATTGAAGGAGACGCCAAAGTCCTATAGGGAGCAGTTCAATCTCACTTTTCTTCAAGGCAGTATGTGAACCAAGCACAATTATTTCTTGATTTCCTATATCTACCCTTCAAGTTGGAAGCAATAGAAACCTTCGTTACAAAAATCAGAGTGTATTTAAACAAACTCTCTGAGGTGGGGATAGATGTACCGAACAACATATTAGCATATCTAGTTCTATTCAAATTTCCTGAAAAATTATCTCAATTCAGAACAGGGATTTTGCACAACGGAAAAGAAACTACAGTTGAATCAGTACTCAAACACTTAACTCAATATAAAAACCAAATTCATTCTAAATCACAAAGAAATACAAACAATGTACCTGTTGCAGCTATGAATTTATATCAAGAAAGACCAAGATGTTCAGATGGAAAACATAATTCAGCAGTCAAAAGACACTCACAAGAAAAGTGCTGGGATGAACACACAGAACTCAAACCTGAAAAAATCAAAAAGCAAATCAAGAACAAAGCAAATTTTTTTAGCTTTTTCTGTAGTGTCAATCAAACTCCCACAAATAGATTTGAAAGATTCATCCTAGACAGTGGATGCTTGGTTGACATGTTCCAAGTTAGAGAGCTTGTTGAAAATTTAGAAAAAACAATGAAAGGAGAAATAAGAACAGGAAAACCCGGAAGCTCACTTCAAATTGAAGGAAAAGGACAAGCAACTATACCACTAAAATCAACAAACCTAAAACTTAGTGAAGCCTACTATGTTCCAAACTCAACTGTCAACCTTAACTACTTAATTGAGGTGTCATACTCATAACAAGTGTGAACAACAACTCTCCAACCACATTTACCATGAAATACAACTCAGTAACAATATTTGATGGAAGAATTGAAAACAACCTCCTCATAATAAGCACTGCTAAGGGAAAGAGAGCCAAAAGTTTTGTAATAACATTAGAAGAATTAATGAAGCTTCACTTGAGACTAGGACATGCAAGCCCTAAATGCCCTATCAACCTGGTAGGAAGAGATAAAATCAACAAAGAAATCTTAGGAAATTTTGAATGTAAAAGTTGTGATTTAAGAAAAATAACGCAATGCTCCTTCAAAAGACCATCTACACCCACATCAAAACCTTCGGAAAGACTTCATATAGATCTGATAGGACCAATTTCACCTAAATCTACGTTTGGCCACAAATATTCTCTAAGAGTAGTAGATAACTATACGGGATACATAGGCTTGTATCCATTGAAATCAATAAACAAAGCATCAGAGACTATTCAATCTATTTTAAACTGAGAATTTAAAAAAAGGTCCTACTATCCAAACAAAGTATGCACTGATGGTGGTGGCACATTTGTGAATAAAGAACTTGCTGAATTTCTAAGTAAACATTTGATCAAACATCTTGTATAAGAACCCTATCACCCCCAACACAATTGAAGGGCTGAAAGATCAAACAGAAAAGTATGTGAGGCAGTAAGAGCGGTAAACACTCACACCAAGATAGCCAAAGCTTACTCGAACAAAATAATCCAAGATTGCTGCTTTTCTCTAAAACAAATACCGAGAATTCAAGGCAAGCAAGGTCCTTATGAGCTGATACATAAAAAGACTTTGAAACCTAAATATCTTCAACATTTAGGAATCAGTGTTTCATATCTTGATATAACCGGTAAATTGAAGTCAAAATCTGACTCTAAAGGTGGAGAAGGCATATTAATAGGGTATATTCCAGAATTTTAGTCATACAAAATTTTAACTCCTACTGGAGGGGTAATCTTGTCAAGTAACGACTTAGCTAAAATCTCATCAGTGGGACTCAAAATAGGAATTCCGCTTGACATCCATATTCATGAGCATCTCATTTCAGAATTCATTGTGAAACTCTTATCATAATCTATGAAAATCAAAAAGCAACTTCTTTATAGTAAAAGATCTCTTACACTAATAATCATCAAGGAAAAACTTGAAGAACAGGTTTGGGATCCAATGGCAAACAGATCCGCTGTAACCTTAGTCAAAAGCAAATCATCTCTAGGTGTCACGCCTTCTTATTGCAAGAATGGTTCCCATAATACAAGAGCATATCATAAAGAAGAGACATGCTGGAAACTCCACCCTGAATTGAAAAACAATTCTAAGAAAAACAGGTCTAAAAAGGGGAAAAAGCAAGCCTGACAAGCTATCACTTCTCAAGCTTCCGATAATGCTAGTGTTGAAAGTCACAACACCTACACATCAATACCATCTCATGTTGCTTTCAGTTTTCTAGCCAACTACAGATTTCTTCTGGATAGTTGCTCCTCCGACCATATGTTTCCAAACAAAAATGATTTCAAAAATTACAAAAATTTCAGCTTGCAAGTGGAGCTAGCAGATGGTTCATCAATGAAAATTGAAGGTCCCGGTTACATTTATCTGATCAATTCAAAGAAAGATAAAATCAAACTAAAAGCTCTCCATTTTCCTAGTCACTCTCACTCACTTGTTACTCTGGGTTGAATTGTTCAAAAGGGATGCAGTTTCAAAGAAGCCAGGAAAGACAATTTTGTAGTAAAAGATAAAATCAAATAGACTCTGTTGTTTGAGGGTGTAATAAAAGGATGTATAATTGCTCTAAAAGTATTGATCTTGCAATTTGGTAGTGAGTCTCAAAATAAAATTGTGTTGAAAATCAATGTCTCAGATCCTTTTATTATGCCCAGACGTTTAGGACATCCGAGTCAAAAAGCTCTCTTGAAAATGTCCGGCACTGACACGTTTACCCTTGAATGTGAAGCCTGTTGACTGTCCAAGTCAACACAACTACCTTTCTCCGGAAAACTTCCAAAACCAAAGGCATTGCTAGATTGGGTTTTTATGGATCTTAGTGGGAAAATCATGCCTCCTACTGTCGTGGGATCTCTCTATTACTTTACAATAACTGATTCCTACTCGTAATTCAAAAATGTGTACGTACTCAACCATCAAAAATGAAGCTTTTTAAATTTTTAAAACTTATTATCACACAGTCACAAGTCTCCACAAAACAAAAATTGACAACCTTGTAACTGATTGTGGTGGTGAATTTACATCAAATGAGTTTAAGAGCTTTCTAGCGGAGAAAGGATTATTTCATCATATCACAGCTCCATAAATCCCTCAAAAAAACTCTGTGGTGGAGAGGGGAAATAAAAACACTAGTGAAAAGGCAAGGGCATTACTCACACAATCCAATATTCCAGCCACCTTGTGGGGGGAGAAGCTGTCACCACTGCCGTTCTATATGGAAATATCACACCAGTTGAACATCTGGGATGGAAAATTCCATTTGAATTATGGTTCGGTCAAGCCTTTGACTACTCTAGGCTACACATTTTTGGATGCATAGCTTATATTAATATCCCCAAAGAGCATCAGGCAGGGAAATTTGGAGATACAGCTAAAATGGGAATCTTGGTTGGTTATAGGCTTGGAATGTTACAGTAAAAAGGATCATGGAGATGGAAGGGGTTTAGTGAGGAGGAAATAAGGGGTTTATTCTTGTCTTTCCTTCTTAAGAAAACTGCGCTCTCGCGACTTGTCTTCTTCTTCATCCAATCTTTCCATCTCTTCGTTTACCACACCTAGGTGTGTCTGTCTCGCGGTTCCTCAGAACCTTCAATCTTAAAGCTTCCTTGTTAGCTCACTGTGCGCCTGGTGTGCTCCTCAGGTTGGTCATCAAGCTCTTGTGTAGTTTCTTATCAGTCATGATCTTTTTCCTGTTTTCTTTGTGCTATCTGCTCAAATAATCATCGAATCTTTCCATCTCTTCTTTTACCACACCTAGGTGTGTCTCTCTCGTGGTTCCTCAGAACCTTCAATCTTAAAGCTTCCTCGTTAGCTCACTGTGCGCCTGGTGTGCTCCTCAGGTTGGTCATCAAGCTCTTGTGTAGTTTCTCATCAGTCATGATCTTTTTCCTGTTTTCTTTGTGCTATCTGCTCAAATAATCATCCAATCTTTCCATCTCTTCTTTTACCACACCTAGGTGTGTCTCTCTCGTGGTTCCTCAGAACCTTCAATCTTAAAGCTTCCTTGTTAGCTCACTGCGCGCCTGGTGTGCTCCTCAGGTGTGTCTCTCTCCGGTTCCTCAGAACCTTCAATCTTAAAGCTTCCTCGTTAGCTCACTGCACGCCTGGTGTGCTCCTCAGTTTTATTTAGCCTAAAATGGAATACCAAACTGGTGTATTCTAATTCCAGGGGGCAAAGTGGAGTTTAGTCACAAAGTTATATTTGATGAAACTATTTTACCAGGAATCTCCACTTGCACCCCAGCCTATACCAGTCTGCAACTGCCAGACAATACTATGTTCAAAGAACAAGAAGAGCATCATCTTTTGTTAACTATGGACAACAATTTCCTACAACACTTTTCCACTCAAGATGAGCCGCTGAATCCAACTCAAGAACCTGAAATCACTTCCTGTACAGAAGGATCTGGCCCGTCATCCGTGGCAGAAAACCCACCCACACCATTATAATGTGTGAATCCAAAGGCTCCAACAAAATCAATTTCTCGACCTAAACCAGGATGGGATTGGAAGCTTACAGGTCCAAAAGCCCCAAAAGACATATCATCGGTAATTGATACCAATATAATCATTGATCACAAATGGCTTGCTTACCTGGCCAATGCTCTAGTCACCACAATACCGTGGTATGAAACTGTTCATGCATTTGCCACACTTCCGACTACCTCTCCAATGGACGACACACCTAAATTGTTTTGTCAAGCAATGGCTGCCCCGGATGCATTTGAATGGTCCAAGGCCATTTACTTGGAGTTGGATGCTATGAAGCAACTGGGTTTCTGGTTGATAGTTCCTATGCCATCTCATGTAACTTTGCTTGGTAGTGTCTGGGTATTTTGAGAAAAATTCAACGCAGCAGGGAAATTGGTCAAATATAAAGCGCAATTATGCGCTCAGGGAAGCACACAAGTTGATGGAGTTGATTTCCACAAAACCTTTGCTCCTACTGGGTGATCCCCTGCAGTCAGAACAGTGCTCACAGTTGGTATGAATGAAAAAATCAAAATTCACCAGATGGATGCCAAAAACACATTCTTGAATGGGATTTTAGATGAACAAATCTATCTCCAACCAACATCCGGCTTGTCAGTCCCTGTGAATCACTGTCTGCTGCTCAAGAAATAAATCTATGGTCTCAAGCAGGCACCACAGATATGGCACCAAGAATTTTCAAAATTCTTCCAATCTATTCATTTCACTCCATCGGCAGCAGATCCGTGCTTATTTGTGTCACAAGTTCCGGATTGGACTTGTTTTGTCCATGTTTACGTTGTTGATCTGGTTATCATCAGTCACAATGTTGATTGATTCAAATCACTAATCAAATCAAAATGTCTAGTGGATGATCTTGGGGCGGCAAACTCGCTCCTTGGTATGAAAATTAATTTCCAAGAAGAACATCTTGCATTGTCTCAAAAGAATTACACCACCACTTTACTTGAAAAAAATGATATTCAAAATGGTCAGCCTGTGTCGAGGCCAATGGTCCCCAACACCAGGCTTGATAAAGCTACCAAAGAGGACCAAAAAGCTTTCCAACAAACTAAATTTGATTATAGACAGGCGGTGGGATCTGTTAATTGGCTCGCAATGGCTACCCAACCCGACATAGCATTTGCTGTTTCTCAGCTTTCACAACACCTCGAAAAGCCGGGTTTGGTGCACTGGAATGAATTTCTTCATCTGCTTTGCTATCTAATTTGTACCAAGCATTTCTCAATCCAAATCGGAGGAGGCGGAAATGATTTCAAAATCTTCACTGAGGCAGACTTTGCCAATTGTCCTCATACCAGGAGGTCTTACTCGGGCTATGTGGTGCGTTGGGGGAATAGTTTTGTATTTTCAATATTTTTCTATTTTTCTTTTCTGTGATTTTATTCTATTTCTTTTCTTTTCTTTTCTATTTTTATTTTATTGTCAGTCAGTGCAGACACGCCAAATATGAAGTTTCCTCCACATCTACTCACGTGTGAAAATCCTTTCAGTTCTTTTTCTTGGTCTTGAAATTCATCTTCATACTTGTTTTTGTTTTCCTTATTCACTCAACAAAACATTCACCAAGTTCAAGATCACCTTTATTCAAGCTCAATATTTAACCTTGGTATTTCATCATTCATTTTATTTTATTTGTTTCTTTTTCATATACTGACTTTATTCTCTTCAGTTGTTGTTATCTACTGCTTCTTTATCCAGAGGGATTTTTTATTATATTCTTTCACTATCAGTCTTCTGCTCTTAGGTATTATTGTTTTATCATATCTCTAAATTTTCCCTTCATTTTTATTGAAATAAATTCTGCTCTTAGTTTCTATAAAAACTTTAGATTTACAGTCTCAAGATCAAATCAAACCAATCAACACTCCTCTTTCTAAATAAAAATACCAAAGAGCAGAATGGTTGATTCTGACAAAACAACCAGCAAAATTAAGATTCCTCTACTGGAAGATCAAAATTTCCCTCAATGGTCAATGCGAATCAAAGTGCATCTCCGTGCAAAAGGTGTTTTAAATTTATGCTTAATGCCACCAGATCCCAAACTATCTGGTGCAGCTCTCACCTCATACAATAAAAAGAACATGGAAGCAGTAGATATTCTTATGAATGATCTGAGCAAAACAGCATTTGACGCCATCATTACCCCTGAGAACAAAGAAAGTGCCAACAAAATTTGGGTTAAAATTATGTCTCAATTTGCTTCTCAATCTGTCAACAACAACGGGCGTGTTTGGCTAAAATTTATGTGTTATGAATACAATGGCAATCTCAAGAGTGAAAAATTTGAACAGCTAAGACAAGTTATATTTCAGTTACGTTACAATAAATGCCTAAGACAACACAACAAAAGAAACAAGAATTGTGTCCATGGTTTTGCACAAATAAGAGATTGCAAAAAATATAAGCTACCGTCCGCTTACCTAAGACAAGGTGGTATGCTAAGTGTCAATGAGAGATAAAAGATCTGGTGATAAATAGAAATGCGAATTGAAGAAACGAGTTGACTTTGTACTGAGACAAAGTAAAGCTAGAGATAGTGGAGAATGTTATATCTTAATAAAGTAAGATTGAAGTAAAATGAAGCGATAAAGATAGATGTCAAGGTTTTTTTCTTTTTTATGAATGATGAAGAATGGAGATTTTGTAGCGAGATGGGATAACGACTATTGTAAGAAACTCAGAACTGTAGAACCAAAGCACGACTCACAGATCATGCCGCAGGTAAACAGGGTTGTCATGATTGGTAAGCAAACCATGAACTGTTCTTGATGAATGACAAATGTGAAAGAAATTCTCATCATTTTCTCTAGACAGTTACGAAGTTAAAAAACTATAAAAACAGCCAGACATATAATAAACGAGCAGCGTCTGAAGGTAGCAACCAACTAATGTGGCGAAATCTGAAGATAGCCAAATGGAGCGTCTTAACGTTTGATAGAACGACGCGAGAGAAGGCAACAAGACACAACACACCTGAAGATAGCCAAATGGAGTGTCTTAACGTTTGATAGAACGACGCGAGAGAAGGCGACAAGACACAACACACCTAAAGTAATTTAGAGTGTTTTTGACAAGACAATCTTGTGAGTTTATTGAGAGATTGAATGAGGTTGCAAATAAAGAAACAAAGCATGAAATGACAATGACCTGAAGATAGCCAAATGGAGCGTCTTAACGTTTGATAGAACGACACGAGAGAAGGTGACAAGACACAACACACCTTTGATGAAATGGAATGAAACAAAGTAATGAGAAACAAAACGAGGAATGAGTATTGAGTAATAAGAATGAACGTGAAACAAGTGAAAAGAGATGAAATACCTAAAGTAATTTAGAGTGTTTTTGACAAGACAATCTTGTGAGTTTATTGAGAGATTGAATGAGAAAAGAAAAGTACAACGCGGTGAGAGCACCTTTTATATTATTCAATCTAGTTAGGTTAAACACACAATAAATGGCTCTATAACTACTTTGCTGCGGTTACATAATCGCCTTGAGCTGGTTAGTTCATTAACATAAAGCAAAACACAAAGTAAGGGAACCTATCATTAAGAATAGAACAGAGAAGGTTGAACTAATTTGCATGAATAGAAAAATATCATTTCTTCTATTTCATCGAATTTAGTCTCAATTCTAAGAGAAAAACTCTTAGACATTTACCAAAAGTAGTAACACTCGATCTGCTTTTAGGTAAACCAATCTTCCTATTTCTTATGTTATTTCATTTCTTTTAAGCTTGTCAATTGCCCTATTTTTATTGTAACTAAAAGAAATAAAATCTTTTAGTTGTCCAAATTCTTTTAACTATGATGAAAGAAAATGAAACCGTATTTAAGGCAGATATTTCTGATATTAGTTCAAGGAACGACAATGAGTTTTCCTGATTCAGTTATGCAGAAAATAGGCAAGAGCACTCCTTCTGACTCACTGATAGCGATCAAGCCTGATTAAAGCGCACAGCCTACCTGTTGGTAGGCTGGCATATACATCACAAGGTTGCAGCCATGTCATGGCCTGCCACGGTGGTAAGACCTTCTCTATTGACATTGTTGACTGAGACGGTAACAAGAGGTATATTTTGTTTTGTTAGTTCATTTCTCCAAGTCTTACCGACTTAAGAATGAAGCTCACAGTTATATGAATCACTCAAAATCTGACAAAGAGCTTTATTGAAGAATCCACCAAGTTAGGGAATGAAATGGCCATTGTGAGATTAGGTGTACCACATGAAATCTTATGCTATTCCATCTTAGCAAAATTATCTAAAGACTTATGGAATATTGTTGACTCAATCATCATGAATGAAAAACTGGTTTCTCACCCGGATGTCACTTTGGCTAAGCTTCAAGAGATGGTCTATCTAGACGAAGCTAGGAATGAAAAGCACTCTAGAACCTCTAAGCCTGACTCTAATGAAGAAAACGACTCTGCAACCGCTCTGTTCAAAGATGCGAACAAAAAGAAACATAGATCAAATTTCGGAAAGAGGACTGTTGACTCTGCAAGAGTTTGTGAGAACGGGAAACATAACCCTAACACTTATCACCCTGAAGACAGATGCTTTGAAGTACATCCTGAGTTAAAAACAGTGAAGCAAACAACTTCTTCTAACTTACAGGCTCATGTCACTACAGCTGAGGTATTAGATGAAGAACCAGCTACCCTTCTTTTTAATTCGGTTATCAACAACAACCCGGTTGTTCTAGACTCAGGTGCAACTCATCACATGGTAAATGATGCAAAAATATTCCATGAAGCCAAGGATTGTAATTTCTCTATCTTCACCGGTAATAACAAAAGTAATTTGAAAGCGACCGCAATTGGATCTGTGGTTCTTCACAATGAAAATGATGAAACACTTCAACTTGACAAAGTTTTATATGTACCTTCTCTTAATTAATGTCTGATCTCACTTCCTCGTATTTTTCACAACAATGTACTCATTGGAAAAGATGAAAATGACATTAAGAAGGTTTCCATTCTTGTAGACAAGGTGTATAAACTAGTCGGGTCTCTTCATCACAATCTTCTTGAATTACCGAATGTTTCCTTTGATGAAATTAACACAGTTTCTACTTGCTACCTATCACAATCTTCAACTGATTGGCACTCCAGATTGGGAGTGCAACTCATCACATGGTAAATGATGCAAAAATATTCCATGAAGCCAAGGATTGTAATTTCTCTATCTTCACCGGTAATAACAAAAGTAATTTGAAAGCGACCGCAATTGGATCTGTGGTTCTTCACAATGAAAATGATGAAACACTTCAACTTGACAAAGTTTTATATGTACCTTCTCTTAATTAATGTCTGATCTCACTTCCTCGTATTTTTCACAACAATGTACTCATTGGAAAAGATGAAAATGACATTAAGAAGGTTTCCATTCTTGTAGACAAGGTGTATAAACTAGTCGGGTCTCTTCATCACAATCTTCTTGAATTACCGAATGTTTCCTTTGATGAAATTAACACAGTTTCTACTTGCTACCTATCACAATCTTCAACTGATTGGCACTCCAGATTGGGACACCCCAATCATGCATATTGGAAGCGTATTTTCCCTGAATTTGAGAGTAAAAAGTGTGAGATCTGTATCCTCAGTAAACTGACAGCATTACCTTATCATAATCACTTCAAAGAAGTCTCACAAATCCTTGATGCAGTTCATCTTTACTTAGTTGGACCTTTCCACACAATGTCTTTGTCAGGAGCCAAATATTTTCTTTCAATCATTGATCAACACTCTGGCTTCAAAGCAGTAAAATTTTTGTCTCACAAGGGAGATGCATTCTTAGCTTTTCGTGACTTTACGTCTTGGGCTCAAAATCACACGCAAACATCAATCAAAGTGATTGTTTCAGACAGAGGAGGAGAGTTCCTCAACGATTGGTTTAAAACTTATTTCAACAAAAAAGGAATTGTTCACCATGTTAGTCCTGCATATACACCCCAAAATAATGGGATGGTGGAACTTTCAAATCAGTCAATCTTAAACAAAGCAAGGTGTCTTATGTATGAATCCAAGCTTCCTCCTTCATTTTGGGCCAAAGCTGTCAATACAGCAACTGATATCTGTAATTTTTTACCATCAAGAACAAGATCAAATCAAGTTCCATATGAGCTCTGGTATAAAAGAAAATTCAACGATGATTTTTTGAAACCGTTTGGGTGTTGCACTTACTCACTAATACCAAAGGATGATTGTGATTTCAAGCTACATCCAAGAGGTGAAAAAGGTATCTTTATTGGTTACAATAACAACTTTACTAGTTACAAGATATTCAAAATTAAGCAAAGAAAAGCATTCATCACAAGGAATGTTAGGTTTGATGAAGAGACTTTTCCATTGCTCAAAGGCAATCAATCTAAATTTATTGATCCCTTTGATGTAAATATTGAGAATTCAAATGCAGGAGAAAATCAAGCGAGCTCACCTATCATCAATGAAACTTCAAACCAGACAGAAGTTGTTCAAGGTTCTAATCCTCAAGTTGTTTCGGATTCAACTGAGACTTCCAGATCATTTCCCAATGGATTGTCAGCACAAAACATCCTTTTGTATGATCGGAGAGGGAATCCAACCTCTTATCTCACTTAACAACCTGTCACTTACCTTGCACAAGGAATTATACAAAATAAACCTCCGACTTATTCTCAAGCAATCAATTCAGCTGATTCTTCAAAATGGAATGAAGCGATAGCCAAAGAACTCACCAATATGGAAGAAAACCAAGTCTGGGAAATAGTTAAAAAACCTCCAGATTCAAGATTGATGAATTGTATTTGGGTGTTTAAGATCAAAACCAATAGTATGTGTTGTAATATTGAGTTTAAGTCAAACAGTGTGAATACTTCAATTCTGAAGTATTACTACAATCAAAATAAATA
>KN362043.1:1291-15194 GCA_000785685.1 Uromyces viciae-fabae
AAACTCACTTGTTTTACCTGGGGGTTTGCAGTTAGATGGTTCTTTTTTTTTGAAGATAGTGATTGATTTATAAGAAATAGGTTTTCAAGTTTAAATTCAAAGCAGATTCATCCCTATAAAGAACTTTCTTGGTTGTCATGATCTTGTGAGTTGGTTTTTGGTTGAGTTTTAAGTATGGTGTGTTGAGTTGATGATGCAAGCAAGGTAAAAAATAAAAAAAAGGAGAGTGAATTCTCAAAGGGGTTAAGAAGATGAGAAATGGCGGATTTAAATCATGAAATAAGCCATTTTCCATTTTTGAAATACACCTACCCTGGGGTAGGTGTATTTCACAAATCCGCCATTAGTAATGGCGGATTTGATCAAAAAAAAAATGGCGTATTTCTAATGGCGGATTTCCTTTAATGAAACTGAAAGATTAAATACAGATGAAGCCCCCAAGTGTGAGCTTTGTAGCTCTCTTCTACATTTTTTAATTTAAATGAACTGATAGATTAGGTTAGTTGACTTACTACACCATAAGCCACACTAAAATGTACTTAGCCCGTAGGTTAGTGGCTGTTAAATTTAGTAACCACTCAGCAAAAGGCAAGCTTTTGGTTTACTAGTCTGTATCACCCCACTCCCATGTAGTTGCCAATTTGGGTAACTCATCTGAACTAAGCACTGATATTGTGAGTGGTTGTCAATGACCACTTAAGTCTATAAGGATTGAAGCAAGAGCGGATGTGGTCTTTCCCCATAAATCTCTGGCTGTCTTCATGACCCCCGGTCCAAGCTGGGGAGGTAATGAGCAGAATAAGGGGGAATTACTGGAGGTTTTCATGAGTGGTTTTAAGACAAGAGTCTTTTGACTCTATACCTGTTTCCCCTCACATCCAATTAACTTTTTACTCCTCAAGCATTATCCGCTCTTTTTTATTTTATTTTTACAATCACTGTTTTCCTAAGTAATTTCACTAATGCGGAGCACCTAGGCCCTTTTTTGGGTCTGGTGTACTCCTTCCCACCTAAGGAGAAACTAGCTCTTATAGATACCAGCCAAATAAACACAGGCGCCTCGAAGATTATCATGCGTGCTGGGGCACCAACTTATGTAGATGGCCTGACATAAGGGGTTCAGAGACTATAACAAATTTAACAACTAAGAATTTAAATTAGATAAAATTCTTTTAAACTTACATACTTAAGTTGGTTGATGTTTAACTCAAGATTTTTAAAAGACACCTCATTCACATGGGAGTGTTTGATCACGTATCTGATCACTAGCTATCACATAACTAATAAAATTTTATTACAAACCTTACACGAGTAATTTTGAAGAAATAGCTGATTGATTATTCACAAGATTTTATCCAAAAAACCAGAAACCATATCCTAAAATCAACCGCTAATTTTTATCTACCCAGAGATTTATGTAAAGTTGTTAAGAGTTTTTTTTTTTTTTGCTTGACTTTTGTTAAACAAAAAAAAAAACTTTTATATTATATGTAAGTGAAGGTTTTGATTTCATGTTCTCCCTATCTTTTACACATTAAAAGAAAATTCAAATGTCAATGAACATATGTAACCATATTTTATTTATTTATTTATTCTAATTCAAAAATCAACTGAAGAGAAAAAAGAGAAACAGATAAAATAAAAGCAAGGAACAAAAAAAAAAAAAAAAGAATAATCAAATTTGGATATGTTTTAGAATTTCCTGTTCCCAAGGACGGAAGCCAGCCTCATTAGGAGGATCATCAATTGAATTTTTATTTGCTTGAATAGCATTCTCAAATACAGACCAATCGATACAACCAAATTTCTGATCAGAATCATTATTTTTTTCAGCGCTTTGATCTTGACTAATACTGGTACTACTTTCATGACCTTCAAGGTAAAAGTTTCCTTGACGTGTCCGAATTAATGATGCAACCGTAGCTGCCGATGAAACAGCTTGGCCAATATCACTATGGAAATTATAGAAAATGATATAACTGATGAGTTTTTTTTTGGGTTACATAATGAGGTTCAATGCTAATGATTAACTTTTCCACTTACTGAACTATAGTCCTCACATAAGTTCCAGATGAGACTGTCATTTCCAATGTAAATGCTGGTGAACTCCTATTTTCCTCGAGGGTTGCCTCGTCAACATGATTGTCGAGCTTCTCTGGGGCAATGGGCAACTCAGTCACAGACAATTTAGCATCAAGCTGCTGATCTTCATTCAGCTTTTTCTTTTTGAGTTCAGGTTCTTGATTGTCTAAAGAAGAAGATCTGTTACGGGTAGATTTAATGAGTTGCTCTTGATCAGTAATAGGTGATTGAACTGTTCTTGTTTCTGCTTTAGAATTGATAGGTTTGGCGACTCCAGTTTTATTGATTAAATTTGCAACTTTTTGGAATATTTCACTATCTTCCTCGCTCATTTTATTGGTTGGCCATTGATAAGAATGCGAACCTGCTTCTTTCCATTCCGTCATTTTGATGTCATGTATTTCACATTTTCTCGACTCGATAGGTCTTGGAAGTGGTATGTTTTTACGTGCATATTCGTATAATGGTTTACCATCCATCTTCAAAGCAGAATATCTGTTTTCAAAAAATTAAAATTATTCAATTTTTTTTGTTCATGTAGAAATTCAAGATTTTTAAATTGAGAATAAAAAAGTATTCATGTAAATTACGAAAAGGTTCTTACATGGGAGGTATTTGCCAGTGTTCACCTTTCATCAATTGACATTGTTTTTGAATATCTTCTGGTTTGACATGATTCCAGCTAACTAATCCAACGATTTTACCATCGCAATCGTATGAATCTGTCTTACAACCTAATACACCAGTCGTTTTATAAGTTTTAGAACATTCCAGAAATTGAGATAATTTTTTAGTTGCCGAATTGAGACCAATTATCAAGACTCCACTGGCAAGTGGATCAAGTGTACCACCTTGGCCCACTTTTATTGATTTTAATTGCTTCGATTTCTGCCAAAAAGATTTCTTTTTACCGGTTTTGTGAGATTGATTGGATGCCGGATTTTCAACGAACAATTTGGATGTCAAAAAAAGATCTTTCAATGATTCTACTAAAGACATTGAAGTCATTCCACTTGGTTTATTCACAGCAAATAAACCAGAAAGTGGTTTCCCATACTTTTTTGGACTAGTTACTAATGTGGATGGATTCGAAGCTTGATCAACAATGGATTCCTTCATTACTGATTGGTTGTTCATCATGTTGTAAGTCATAAGTGAGTTAAAATGTAATTGGCTGGTCAAGTCTGTCGAAATATCAATCAAAAGCAAATCGATTCCACAATGAAGATCAACACCGCAGAATTTTCAATTCACCGCAACTTATCCCCATGTTGAACCTGACCAAAGCCTTTCTCAGGAATATCCTATAATTAAAATGGACTTACTCGATAAAAATTTGAGGTTTCTTTTGCACTCTGGAGTTCTATAAATTAGCCCAAACATCAAATTAAAACTTATTTAAGAGCTGTTTAACCTTGAGTTCAGCTAGTCTAGCATATCTCCTCGATTGATGATAAAAAAGCATCGGTTGAAACTTTGGTGAACAAGGTGCTGTACATCCTGAAAAACTACACGTACCAAATAAAATCGTTCACTTGCTATATTTTCTTTAAGAGGACACCCTCAACTGCTACATTGGTGCATTGGAGGAGACCAGAGACTGGACTCCTGGTGGAAGGCAAATCGGTCCAGCAAGGTGCGGCTGCGGCCCAGTTGTGGGTACCAATATCAAGTATCTCAACATTCAATTTGAATTTGATGAAATGTAATTTAGTTGTTTATCTTTTTAAAAAAGGAGAAAACTCAAGTGGGATATCAAAAAAAAAAGAAAAGAAAAGAAAAAGAAAAAAACGAGATGATAGAAAATAATAATAATAAAAGGATAGATCAAGTTGAGGGAGGGTGAGGAGGATGAGGAATATTAGAGTAAAACTGAGGGTTGAAAAAATCAGGAGGAGGAAAGTTCTGATTAGAAAGAGTAGAAGTCAAAGATTGATGATTACCAGAATCCAAAAGAAATGTTGACTGATTCATATTTTGACTAGCAACAGAGTTTGGATTAGATAAAGATTGAAGAGTGGGGGGGTTTTGACGATGGGGATCCTGAATAAACTGAGGGAATCCAAAAGAGAAATTAGAAGGGAAATTCGGACGAAGAGAAGGGACGAGTGGGTTATAACAAGGAATACTATTTGAAGGAAAGTTATTCATCATCATCATAGGAACAATCATTGGATTATGATTAGGATAATTCATACTAGAATTAACAGTGTTTCCATTCCATGAAGTGGATGGATTCTGCATGTTTGAACTAAATGAAGTAGGTTGATTCGTCTGATTGACCGGTCGGGTCGTCGAGCTAGAGCCGAGGTTGCTGCTCTCCCGCAATGCTTTAGGTCTCTCAAGCACGCTGTAATCTGATTCTATTCTACCCGATTTTTCTTCAAAGTTTGACTTTCCAGTTCTCCGCTTGGCACGCTTGACAAACATTTGCTTTCCTTGTTCAGAGAGATGAAAGGAGCCCTTGTTATCTTGACTTTCATCTTGAACTTGATTATTTTTAGGATATCTTGCACTAGCTGAAGATTTCTTGGCCATTTTACAAGCTTTCAAGTAGGCTGCTTCGGCCTCATCATCACTGAATTCAACTTCCTCATGATCTACTTCTTCGTCAAAAAGGTTGCTAGCATCTGTCCCCTTGGGTTGCGCTCTGAGTTCTGATGTGAAAACAAACTTTGAATGACTCGGTACATGGTACAATTCTACTCCGGGTGTAAGATTGAGATCATCGTCAACTCGACCTGCGGCAGTTAAAATATGATTTGGCAACCTAATACTGTAGTGAGGATTGGTAACTGAGCCAAAAGTTTCAAATATCTGCCCGAGGAAAACTTATCAGATATTTTGATGTACTCAATTGAATTAAAACCTACTCACTTTACCAATCACTAAACCATTTTTACAACAAGCCAAAGTACTTTCATCTAACACTCGATCATATCCTAAACTACTTGTGCCTTTAATCACAAGCACATTCCCAATTAATGAAGTAATCACTCCAAATTGACTCATAGTTTTCATTTCGGCTTCTGAAAGATGCGTGAATGGCACTTCAATCACTTCAGGTGGTGGTTCCTTGAGCTCATGAGCGGTTTTTGGACCCGCAAGAGTATCGTCGTCTTCAATTACCTCATCCGTCTCATCGCCTGAATCATCTTGCTTTTTGAATTGTTGTTTCGCCAGTTTTTTTTTCTTTTTCACCTGTGAGACGCTAGGTATTAAATAAAATTTTAGGTAAGCGTTTTAAGAGGAGGGAGTAATAGTATTCAGAAATAATGCATTTCAAATGTTCCAGCCACAAAGTTACGTACCTGGATTCTGATTTTAAAATTGTCTTCGATGCTAAGGACTCATCCGCGGCAGATAAATCGCCTGACATTGTATTTTTGATGACCGGAAAATCAACGTGGACGTTGGGCTTGGTTTCAGATTTGGGATTAGGGGCTTTGGAGTCTTTTTGCGATATTTCATTGATGGAGAGGTTGTTCGGTAGGGATTCTGGTTTTACATCTGGTATGACACTGTTTGACTTGACCAAATTTGAAGTTTCTGAGCACTCTGGGATTCCAATGATTTGCTCAATCTCAACTTTTAGTTTAGCAAGGGCTTGATTTTTTTTTATTCTTTCCATATCTTCATCGCCACTTCCATCAACTTCATCCAGATTAGTTGCGCAGTCAGCTCCATCTTGGGCAGGATTAGAGCAATCACTTTCAGATTCTTGAGATTCTTCTTCATCTTCGGGAATATTTTCATCTTCACTATCTGATAGTTGATCACGTACTTTTTGATATCGGCTCAATCGAACTTGCACTCTTAGCTCCTCTGCCACACGACTGATTTCTTTCTCCTTCACATCACAGCTTTCTGACGTTACACCAGTGAAATCAGATTCTAGGATGTGTAAAATATCTTGAGGTAAATTTTTAGTTCCAACATTGGCTGAGTTTTTTGGGGGGGCTTGTGAAGGAGCATAAGCAATATTTTGAGATTTTTGGAGTATTTCACTTGGAGGCTGAGAAGGATTGTTATTGAAATGAATAGAGTGTGAAGGGTGGTTAGAGAATATAAATTGAGATGTCGGAGATGTGATGAATGCTGGATTGTAAGCCTGTGATGGAGGAAATGGATTGTAAACCTGTAATGGAGGAAAGACGGATGATTGGGCAGTGACTTTTGAAATTGTATCTTCGATCATTTGATCCATGTTGCAGTTTTGATTAGCAGATTGAGATTGTTGTGAGGTTTCGGATGATGAACCAGATGTAAGAAACAAGCCTGGTTGTTCTGGTAAGATTTTCTTCTGCTCTTCGGTAAAATTTTCCAACATGATTAGAAGAAACAAAAAGTTAAAAAGATTAAAAAATTTAAAAAAATAAAAAAAGATTTCATTTTGAGTTTAAAATTCAAATTGCATACGAAGCATTTTGCATACGGTCGTAGCTCGTTTTCTTGACCGCCCGCGGACGGTTGAGCGACCAGTATATGCTCGCTGAAAAGAAAAAGAAACCAAAAAGCAAAAAAGAAAACTTTTGTAAAGTTGCATCCATCAAGACTTCAACAAATCCTACTCAACAGCCAGCTTGGTTTCCATAACTGAGTTTTCAAAAACTACTTGCATTCTTGTATGTCTTCTTTTTAATATCTTGACAAGTGGATCTTGTTGCGTTGATAAAAATTCACCTAGAAAATTGCTGCCATCATTGGCACTTCTCTTTCTCTTTACTGCCTTTTAAACTTGGCGTAAATCAATTAAGGAAAGATAGGCTAGCCTATGTGGATTCAATATCTCTAGAGGATAATAAATTTCTGGGGTTTGACTATTCTTGTTTGATCATTGATTGACTTGTTCTCTTGCTCCCAGCCATTTGAGGGAATCCTTGAGTATTGACCAACAATGGACCAGCACAAATATATGCCCCATTGGGCTTCTATAAAGCCCCGTTGCCTCACATAACTGGAATGAGAAAATCAACCAACAACAAAGGGGGAAAACAAAAATGATTATCATGCTCAATTTAAGAAAAAAGGTAGAATGCTCAAAATACCTCACGAGTGTTACCTCTTGTGAGGCAATGTTTGACTGGGGTGTAAAGGCCACAGAATTTATTAAAACACGACCAGATCATGGATACTGAAAAGTATTCTGGATACGTTCAGATGGAGGCTTGAAATTTCCAAGTTTATTGCAACAACTGCATCCTGTGAGGTGTTGAGCTAGGAAATACAAAGTTAAAGTAGCTTTAATCTAGTGCTAACAGTATTGAAAATCCATTAGACTTATTATCATCTTGAGATGAGTCCCACCATTTAAGCGGGATGTGTTTACCCATGATTTTTTATGACCATGAAAAAAAAGTCTATTTTTTTGGAAAAAAGTGATGATTCAAAATGATCAATATGAGTTTATGCCAGTCATTTTCTTTGTAGTATTCTAATGACTTCGTTTACCCAACTTGACGAGTAAAGTGAAAAAGATGAGCTAGAGGCAACACTTAGTTAAGATCTCAATTGATGATATGGTAAAACTGAACTAGACCAAAAATTAGTTGGGTGATGTATTCAAGAGTGCTACTTGACTCAATAACAATCAAGTGATTATTTATGATGAATAGTGTATGATTTACATTGCAGTTAAGGTTGACGTCCAGATTCCATAGTCAGTTCATCTTGATGACGAAAAGCATCTATTATCTTCGAGGCTATTATTTTTTCTTTGCTTTTGGGCAAAAAGACCTCAATTCTAAAAGGATAAAAAATAGAGAAAAAGCAAACGGAGATTTGTTTTTTTTAGTATGATGCAGCTAGATGAGTTTTGCATGATGAGTAGCAATCAAGAGGACTTACGTAGTTTTGGTACAACGCTGTTGAGCTAAACTTGCTTCCTTGTCTGATAACCTTTTCAACTGCATCCAAGAAATCCTTCTCATTAGCCACTTTTCTGCGGGCACGAATCGCAAACATCCCTGCTTCGGTGCAGACTGAACGTAGTTCAGCACCAGTTGCATTAGGGCACAGACGTGCAATGAGTTCATAACGGATATTCCGCTCTACAGACATTGATCGAGCATGTATCTTGAGGATGTTTGCTCGTCCCTCATTATCAGGTAAGGAAAATTCGACCCTACGATCCAATCTACCCGGCCGAAGGAGAGCTGGATCTAGTGTGTCGGGACTGGCGATAAAACGCGTCAGCCCACTCGCCAAAAATTTAAGGATTTAGCATAACACGCACCGATTAGTTGCCATTATCTGATCATTAAGCAAGAAGCTCAATCAGCTCGATGGGTTTAGATTCAAAATATGATATATGACTTGCCACTTTGATGTTTCCACGAGGATCAAAACCATCCAGCTGATTAATTAACTCTAACATTGTCCGCTGAACTTCATTATCACCACCCTGTCCGTCATCGTGTCTAGCTCCGCCGATCGCATCGACCTCATCAAAGAAAATTATACACGCCTTCTTGGTCCGAGCCATTTCAAATAATTCCCTGACCATTCGAGCTCCTTCTCCGACATATTTCTGCACTAGTTCTGATCCAATAACTCGAATGAAGGTGGCATCAGTGCGATTGGCAACGGCCCGTGCGCATAACGTTTTCCCAGTACCGGGGGGTCCGAAAAGCATCACTCCTTTGGGAGGGTCAATTCCTAGCGCTACAAATTTTTCCGGCTTGATTAATGAAACATCATTAGCCTCAATGTAGACGAATAAATATTTGTAAGCGAAACATACTAACATTAAGAAGTGGAGTCTCAACCACTTCACGAAGTTTTTCAATTTGCTCCTTGCAACCACCAACATCAGAATAGGTAACATCAGGTTTCTCTTCTACTTGCATCATTGTTACAGAAGGATCAATCTTAGGGGGGAGGGGGATTTGAATTTGATATTTATTTCGGTCTACACTGGAAGGTACGAATTGTAAGACATTAGTTTTCAGATTGTGTGATTATGCACACATAAGATTAAACGAACCCAACTCTCATACCCTCCTCAATATCGGTGGGGGCCATTTGATCTCCCAGTCCTACTACGAATTTAGCAATCTGTTTGACATTGATGACGTATTTATCTTCTTCATCGGCATTGGGTCGAGACATTCCAGCGCCGGGAAGAGTCCTACCAGAGCCTGGACCAGCGGGTTGCCTTCCAGCGGTTCTTCTGCTCGAGTCATCTTCGGGAGCAGCAATTGAATCAGCAGCCCGAATGATCTTAGTGCATCGAGCAACCTGTAAGCATGATGTCTCTTGACCCATTCGCACCCTATCAACAGCTGTATCCCAGAGATTGGGCGGTGCCAAACCCGTATCACTCTCCTTGACGCCCATCTTTTCTCCTATTCTTTTCTGCAAATCTTGAAGATCTTTCTCAATGGTTCGAAGTTGTCGTGCATACGGACCTTGCCCATACGTCTTTAATAGTTGAATATCCCCCTCATCCAGAGCAACAATGTCATCAGTCGCTGTAATATCATCCGAAGTTTTCTTGGCTGCTCATAAATTGCGTATCAGTTATTGTGATGTAAGAAATTTACTTTGAAGATAAAGGCAAGACACGTACATTTTTCCCAGTCTCTGTTTAAAAAAAATCAGGCAGATGTGAACAATTGGGAAGATGGAGATGAGAACTATTGCGAGAAAGACTCACTGTTTGGGTGGCATATCGTCTTTTCTTTGATCGAATCGAGTGTGGAAACTAGAAAGTAAATGGTAAGCAAGAGAGAAGGTGACGTATTGACCCAAACGATCATTGGCGAGGGGTTTCCCGGGACTTGAAACTGAGTTCGATAAGAGCATCTCCACCGCGGGAGCTAAATCGAGTGACTATCAATTTAGCTCCCCGCGGGCCAATTAGCGCCTCCACCGCAGGCGCTATAGCCCGCGCTAAAGTAGCATTACCAAATGTAGGACACTGTAGCTCCTCGTCCAGTCTGGCCCCAAATGAAGTATCACAAGGTTTTTCTGTGATACTTCACCTCAACTTCCTCATCAAATCCCCGATACGGACAACATACAAAAATACATTTTTAAAAAATTCAACAATGCCCGACACCACGAATCCAGCTCTTGATCCAGATTTATTTGACAATGATGCCTTGCGTATGTATTCTATTTTCTCTTCCTGCCTTTTTTTTTTCTCCTTTTTTAATCTTCCCGTCTTCTTTTTTTTTTCTTGTTTAGAAGACTGATTTTTTTCATATATCCGGATGATTTGGTCACGCCTGGTATTCATAATAATGGACATGATGATACTCAAGCAACATAAAAAAAAAAGCATCTAATTACCAAGAACAAGAAGATGTTGAGCTTTGTAAAGCATGGATACAGATATTGGAAGATCCGGCTATTGGAACACATCAGTAGGGCAGTACTTTCTGGAAACAAATCTCAACCCACTACCACAAAGCAGTCCCAAAGCCCACCCGACCAATCAGCAGCTTAAAAAAAAGATGGGCTACTCTTCAACACGTCATCAACAAATTTGCTGGATGTGTTGCACAGGTTGAACAGCTCAACCAAAGCGGCGTGGGTCTAGAGGACCAACTCAATCATGCTTTCCGGCTTTATTCAGAGGACCAGCACTCCCATTACAAACACCTACACTGCTACAACATCTTGGTCGAATGCCCAAAGTGGAACACTTACATGCGCGATAATGAAAATAAGGCGGAGGCGGGTAGAAAAAAACAAGCACATTCCCCCATTGAAGAAGTACCATTGACGGACAATGCTTCAAGACTTCCACCTCCATCTGACTCAGTTGAAACTCTTGATGAAACTGGAAGCAAGAAATCGTTTATTGATTGGCCTGTGGGTAAGAAAAAAGCAAAGTTGAATCAGCAAGAGTCTACCCAGGAGGAGGCTTGGAGACAAAGTGTTGCCCGGGCTCATGCAGAAATCACGTCCCAATCCAAACGTCAAAACGACATTTTTGACATTGATTCACAATCCCTCAAGTTGATCGCGCAAACCGGTTTTACTTCTACTCAGCTTGTGATCATGACAAAAGAACTCGACAGCCTTGATAATCAGCAGAAGGAGTTCTTCAAACTCAAGCGAGCTGAAATTCTTAGCTCTCTCCGGTCTCATCATAATTAATTAGTTCCTTTTTTTTATATCAACTCTTAATTAATATGTTTTTTTTTTATATCAACTTAAATTTATTATTAGTTTCTCTTAAATTTATCAGTTGTTTCTCCTTAAATTTATCAGTAGTTTCTCTCCGTATCTCTCTCAGTAGATTCTCTCCTTTTCTCTCCCTAGTTTCTCCTCTCAACTGTTACTTATAAATCATTTGCTTTTTATTGTAAAAAAAATGATAAATAAAATTGGATTCATCTTTAGCGTTTTCTGTGAACATGAATGTACCAGAAATTGGATCGGCTGAAATGAATTATAAAATTCAGGGAAAAAAAAAAACAATCATTTCCCCAAAAGAGTCATAAACTTGAGGCAAAATGAGAGATAACAGTGAAAATAAAAAGCTGTTTAACAAAAAATGACCCATAAAATGAATGATGAGAGATACAAAGCAAAATTTTAATAAAGAGATAAAAACAAAAAAAGGGGAATTTAAGAAAGAGGTAAAAAATGGAAAGAGCAATGAGAAAACCAAAAAGAGCAATGAGAAAACCAAAAAAAAAACCCCAAAAGGGAATGAGAAAAACAAACCAGTGGTTAATATTTATGCTATAGTATCATCTTCGCGACCTTGGATCTCCCATTGATGCTTGATGAGATCGTTGCGCAATTGAATATGCACGGTTGAATCTCTCCTCCAATGGACATTAGAGATGAAATCGGAGAAGGTGATTGAACCGTCTCTTGAGACCTCAACCGGCGTAATCACGGTGGTTGGATTATTGTCGTAATCGTAACTTAAGAATGAATTGTGCTCATCCTCCACAATCATGTTGTGGAGAATGATGCAAGCTTTCATCACGTTGGCGAGATTGTGATGCTTCCATCCTCTTGCTGGACGGGATACTATCGCAAACCGGACCTGTAGAACACCAAAGGCTTGTTCTAAATCTTTGTGTCGGGATTCCTGAATTTCAACAAAATTCTTTTGATCCATTCCACGCGGTTGCAAGAATGTCTTCACAAAAACGGCCCAGTCAGGGTAAATCCCGTCCGCGAGGAAAAAGCCACGCTCGTAGTTGTGGCCATTAATTTGATATTCACACCTTGGAGCTTCACCATTCAACAAATTCTTGAAGAGTGGTGAAGTACCCAATACGTTGATATCATTATGGGATCCTGGCATGCCAGATCCATAAATCATTTGAAGCCACAGCTTCTAAAACTACAGTCGGGGTCTATAAAAATAAAAACAATCAGTAACAGTGAGAGGAAAACTTGGATGAAACAAACTAGAAAGAAAACAAAACCTTTTCTTTTCCTTGAAATTGCCCTGCCCAGCCGGAGTGGCAATTTTTCCACTGGCAATGCATACAATCTATTGAACCTAGCATCCCAGGGAAACCTCTCCTTGCGCCCACAGAAAGAAGCCGCTCCAAGTCTTCAATATTTGGATGTTGGAGATATTCCTCTGAGTATATTTCTAGGATACTATTACAGAACCGATCCATACTTTCAAGGGAAGTGGACTCAGAGATCTGTAGGTACTCATCATTACAATCGGCGGCACCTCCATACGCGAGCATCCGCAAAGCAGCGGTGATTTTCACGATTGGCCTGAGCCCCCATTTTCCCAAAGCGTCAACCCAATGAGTGAAATATGGATCAAATTGCTCCACTGACTCAGCTATTCTTAAAAAAATCGGTTTTGCCATTTGGAATCGGCGCCGGAAGATGGTATTGTCGTACAGATGCTGTGGCAAAAAATAATGATGATACAATCGTTGATAACTCCCTTCAAAGTCCCGTGGTCTATTTGCCATTTTGCCAGGCTTGGATCCACCGTGAGTTATTTCATTTTCTTCAGTTTCTTCAAGTAGTAGAGTGGTGCTTTGAAGAGCTGAATAAATTCTGGAATTGGATGCGGAAAGAAACTGCCTTCTTCTGAAAATTATCTGGATCAATTCCTGGGTAAGTTACTTGATGAATTAAAATATCTTGATGTCAATTTGGAAAACTTTTTTGATTTGGGATACCTTGATTGGTTGTTGGCAGAGAATGAATGTAGTGGAATGATTTGATAAAAAAAAAAAAAAAAATTGTGGCGGAAACAGAGGGGGGGGAGTGGATGAATCAAACTTTGAGGCGGGGGAAAGATGGGGACAAGGTTTCACATGGCCAAAGTGCTATTTTGGCACCATGCGGTGGGAGGCAAGCGCGAGTTTGGGAGCTAAAAATGCGCCACAGTTGCCCGAGTCTGGTCATTTAGGAACTCAGAGCATCTCTAGTGGAGCCGCTACCCGCAACTTGTATGTCAAATGTAGCGGGTCGCGGCAGATTTTGGGGTCCAGCGGACCCGCCACACGACCCGCTATCCTTGTCAAAGGTCTACCCAACCCTCGAAAGGCCTTGGGCTATAGCGGCTTTTCATCCAGGCCGCTATACTCAATTTTGGTCCCCACTGGGTCAGCAGATCGTCCTGCTGACCAAAAAAATTTTCCGTTTTCGGAGTTATTTTTATATTTGATTTTCATTTTTCATTTTTTTTTTTTTTTTTATTCTTCAATTTTTTTATTCCTCAACATTATTACATTTTCCCTTCTTCAACACCCAATCAACACATTCAAACCACAAATCTCAACAAAAAAAAGGTATGAAAACAAAAAAACATATTTTAAAATAACATTCGCTGACTTTTTTTTTTTTTTTCCAATCATTTTCTATGTTTTCT
>JNCO01004512.1:0-15191 GCA_000785685.1 Uromyces viciae-fabae
TGCTGGGGCGGGGGATATGAGCCAATTCCTCTGGGCTCCTTGAAGAAAGGGGAAGAATGTGAGCAAAGGCTACACTGAAGGTTCAATGAGTTTAAGTATTTACTTCTTTGAAGGTATGTAAGTATATTAAGGGGTAAAGTCCAGGTGGACTTTGGATTTTTATTAACTAAATAAATTTCCTAATAAATCAGATGATCATCAGATGGGGGGATATGGGAAATATGATTCTCTATTTTATTTATCTTTTTCTTTTCATATCTGTGACATAGAGGTAACATCCCTGTGACAGTCTATGTACCCAGTTTCTTCTGCACTCCGTTGTATTTCCTTCTTTTTCTCACCTTGTTTCATCCTTCTCACTCTACTCAAGGTCTGAACTGCTTCTCCCTCTCCAAAACCTCCTCCATTAATGACAATCTGTGTAATCTTGATTGTCTCAAAGATTAATCTATTTCTCACAGATTATGAGACCGGTAGTCTCTTAACTATCTTGTTTTTATCTCACAAAAACTTCAAAATTTCAGTTATCTCGATTTCTGATCCAATCTATCACAAAAATCATTACTGACACAATGGAAGAACTGGCTTCCCTCAAACTAAAAGAAAGCGCAAAGCTAAACGGACAAAACTACAACAAATGGAAAACAAGAATTTCTGCCATCCTCCAACTTAAACATTGTCTCAAATTGGTTCAAGGAACCGAAACTGAAGAAGAAGCCAAAAAAAGGAACGTTGCCGATCCTGATAGAATCGAAGACGCGTTGGTGATACTCAGTTTAAATTGCGAACCAAAGATAGCTGAACGTTTCTTTCATGAATCAAAAAATGACCCTGTCGTTTTCTGGAGCTTACTAGATCAACACTACCAACCAAAGATGATTCAAAATCAAGCTACCTACTGGAATCGTATTTTTACCACCATACTATCCTCAAACAATCTCGAATCAATTTTAAACGGTCTTGCAGATAATACCCGGCGACTGTGTGCTTTAATTGACGATAGAGCCACCACTCCCTCAGTTCTCCTTGACTCGGTTATAGCCATGTGGGCTATTATAAATCTTCCGTCTGAATTCAAGCTCTCCAGAGAATTATTGTTAAAAAAGTGTCAAAACGACAAGAAAAATCCCTCCCTCGAGCAATTAATTGAAGAACTTCGTGAATATATTCAACGAAGCACTGAATCTCAAGAATCTTCAAAGGCCCTCGCTGCATTCAGATCACAATCAAACTACTCTAGCTCTCGTTCCCCCTACAATGGTCCCAGATGCTCTCCGGGTGTACACAACCCAAAGACAAAACATCCAGAAAGCGAATCCTCACAACTCAAACTTGAAAAAGACAAAAAACCCACCAAAGCCTTACATGTGTCTCACAGGGAAGCTCAATACAGCCCGTCATCCGCTTTCATTTTAGATTCTGGAGCAACTACCTCCATGCTAAATTCCCCCGACTTTTTTCCAAATCTCCAAGACTCGTCAGAAACAATCTCCCTTGCGAATGGATCAACAATACCGGCACTAGGAGGAGGTGTAGCTCACCTAGACTTTCCTCTAGTCAATCTAATGCTCAAAGACTCGCTTTTTGTTCCTTCCCTGTCCTCGAATCTCATTAGCCTTGGCACCTTCATCAATCATGTCTATTCACTATCATCCAATGGAAAAAACAAATTTAAACTATGTGACGAATCCAATCAAGTCATTCTCACCGGCTCTCTTAAGTCTGGAAACTTCGTTATCAATCAAAAAATACAAAGAGCTCTCAACGTTCATCCAATAGCAAGCTCAGACAATATCTCTAGGCTACACAAAGCCGCCGGTCACCCTTCAATCAACTATTTTTTTAAAATGTTTCCTGAAATACCCCGTACTGAATTCACCTGCACCACATGTGACATCTCCAAGAGCCATAAGGAAACTTTTGGCGGTACCTTCCCAAAGGCAAATTTTAAACTCGACTACCTTCATATCGACTTGTGTGGCCCCATCTCTCCCTCCTCAGTATCTGGCGACAAATACTTTCTGCGCGCTGTGGACAGTTTTTCCCACTATGTGTGGGTCAGATTTCTGGCTTTCAAAAGCAACATCAGCAAAACTCTTAAAGACTTATTCAGCCTTATAGAAAATGATTCAAAATCTTCCATCACTCATCTCGTTACCGATAACTGAACTGAATTCAAGAATCACAAGCTATCAGCCTATTATTCTTCAAAAGGCATCTCTCACCTCACTACTGCCCCGTACCATCCCGAAAACAATCCTTTCGCCTAAAGGGGAAACCAAACTACAGTTTCCAAAGCACGGTGCCTTCTAAAAGACTCCGGGCTAGCTTTAAAATATTGGGCCGAAGCCGTCAATACCGCTGTGTATCTAGAAAATTGGACCCCGTGTAAATCAATAAACTTCAAAACACCGTATTCTCTCTGGTTTGACTCTTCTCCTAACGTTTCTCATCTTCATCCCTTTGGATGTGAAGCTATCTATTTGCTTAATAGGTCAGAAGGAAAGTTCTGGAGTCGTGGAGCAGCAGGGATATACCTCGGATATGGAGTTGGGCATCGTTCTTATTGAGTGTTGAGTGGAGAAACAGGTAACGTTATCACCTCTCATCACATTAAATTTAATGATCATGTCTTCCCCAAACTCTCCAATTATGATTCCCAAACCACGGATTCTGAAATTGATAGACTCTTCACCATCTTAGATTCTCCCTCTGAAACATCAACTGAAGACCCAGTTAACGTACGAATGGACAATTGTTCTGAAACCATGATGTCTCACGACAACCGTCAAACAAAATCACCCTCACCCCATGTCCAATGCAATGAACTATCTGATAACGAGTCCCTGGACCTGATTCCAGCGCTCACAACTCCGACATCAAAGCTGAATTAGTCGGAAGCTGTCAAAACAATGTCCCTCCCCCCTCAAAGTACTATTCAGAGTCCCTGGAACCTGATTCCAGCACTCACAACTCCGACATCAAAGCTGAATTAGTCGGAAGCTGTCAAAACAATGTCCCTCCCCCCTCAAAGTACTATTCCTATATTCCAGTCAATGACGTTCCTACCCCTAAACATAACATATGTTCCAAAATAGACACAAGCAAAATAATTGAAGGCTCCCGAAGATCCAACCATAATGCCAATCACATCACTCCATTACAAGATAATCCCAAAAATTTTCAAGAAGCTCAATCAAGACATGATTCCCTTGACTGGATGTACGCTATATCTACTGAGCTGGGTAACATGGCCAAACATGATGTCTGGTCACCCGTCGATGTTCTACCTCCTCAGACTCGCCCTCTTACTACTACCTGGGTTTTTAGACGTAAAACTGATCAAGATTGCAACCTTACAAAATACAAAGCGCGATTATGTGTACGGGGTTTCAATCAACAAGAAGGCATTGATTACCAAGAAGTCTTCTCTCCGACTGGTCGTCTCACTTCCCTCCAAATTTTACTGACTATCTGCGCTGTACATCAATATGACGTTCATCAAATGGATGTACGGTGTGCGTTCTTGAATGGAACCCTGGAAGAAGAACTATATATCAAGACCCCTGAAGGCCTTGAAGAACGCTCAAAGTTCCTCAAGATCAACAAGTCCCTCTACAGACTAAAACAAAGCCCCCGCTGCTGGAACAAATCCCTCACCCAGGCCCTTAAATCAATTGGCCTTCAACCCACCTACTCTGATCCGTGTTTGTTCTTCTCGACTGATCCGACTCAGCCATTTTTACTCTTTGTACACGTCGACGATCTGATTTTCGGTGGGACTTGGGTGGATCTGTTTAAATCAAAAATATCCAAGATCTTCGATATGGAAGATTTGGGGCTTGCGAAATATGCCCTTGGGATTAGATTGACTCAAACCAAGGGAAACATCTCGCTCCTACAAGACAAATACATTCATACCATGCTCTCTGAGTTCAACATACAAAACAACAAATCGATCCAGATTCCTTTGCCTGCTAACTGGAAATCTATCAAAATGACTCCTTCAAAACCTCCGTCAAGTCCTCCTTTTAACTATCGACGAGCTATTGGGCTCATTCAATATCTAGTCCAATGCACCCGTCCGGATCTCGCCTTTGCACTAAGTTTTTTGTCTCAGTTCCTTGACGATCCTCAAGAATCTCATTACCAAGCAGTCAAGCACATACTATGCTATATAGATTATACCAAAGATAAAGCACTTATCTTGGGTCAAAACAATCTAAACACTAAGGAAGCTCAACTCTTAGGTTTCTCCGACTCAGACTGGAATGGTTCCAAGTCATGGAATTCATATTCTGGCTCGGTTATCTACTATCATGGTATGATAGGGTGGCGAAGTCACACGCAATCCATTGCAGCGTTATCATCTTGCAAAGGGGAGTACGTCGCCCTAACCGAATGCTCTCAAGACCTGTTATGGTGCGCCAATATTCTTGAAGAAATTGGCAAGCCAGCCAATAAATTGATTCTTCAAACTGACAATCAATCATCTATGGCCTTGATACCATTTTATTCGTGATCTTATTTCAACAGGCAAAATTGAACTCAAATATCTCCAATCTGATCAAATGCACGCCGACTTACTTACCAAAAATCTTACCTCTGGCAAAACTGAAATCTTCCGCACCAAACTGTTGGGAAAAGAACCAGGCTTATTCAAAGAATAATCAGTGGGGCGGTGTATGGGAAATATGATTCTCTATTTTATTTATCTTTTTCTTTTCATATCTGTGACATAGAGGTAACATCCCTGTGACAGTCTATGTACCCAGTTTCTTCTGCACTCCGTTGTATTTCCTTCTTTTTCTCACCTTGTTTCATCCTTCTCACTCTACTCAAGGTCTGAACTTCTGCTCCCACTCCAAAACCTCCTCCATTACTGAAAATCTGCGTAATCTTGATTGTCTCAAATGTTCTTATTCTCCTTTTATTCTTCTCATCATATTTCTATTGTTTTTTTTTCCACTTCTTATTCTTTTCATCAATTGAAATCTAACACCTTGTTTCATCCTTCTCACTCTACTCAAGGTCTGAACTTCTGCTCCCACTCCAAAACCTCCTCCATTACTGACAATCTGTGTAATCTTGATTGTCTCAAAGATTAATCTATTTCTCACAGGGGAAAACTCGGAGCAGAGAGCTCCTTATATAGACAAATGGTGTGAAAAACAGGGTAAAAACTGGAACCGGGTTGCCCAGAGGTTTTTCCTGAAGCAGTGCACACGCATAAAACAGTAAAGATGTATCTTATCTTATATTCTTCCAGAAATGTGTGCTAAACCCTTTTGAAACAAGTGGGATATGTAAAATGAGGTCAGAGGCTTTCTAAACATGTTTAAAAATGAGTGTATCCTGCAGTAGTTGAAGATGTACAGTAAATGAGGTCATAGCCTCTTATCCATGAAACTTGTAGTGGATAAGTGATAGTAGATATGGATTATGTGGTTTTGGGTATGATTAATCAACTTGTATATTATCTTGTGATGCATAAAGCTGTATGCTTGTTTTTTGTGATGTTGTGAAACATTTCTAAGTTCAAGTACCTTATTTGAGTCTTCTTCCTTGAGTAGCTCTTAATTATCCACACAGTTAAAGAAGAGTTGATAGTATAAAAAATTTAAGAGAATATTTTTGTATTAGTTTTTTTACAATTGTTTCTTTGTTTTTTATAAGAATTATGACGGGTGAGGTGGGTTTTTGATTTTTGAAAGTTGGTAGGGATTTTCAACAAACATTTCCCAGCCAGACCCCCAATTGTCAGACTCTGTGATTCCAAGGACTGTATACCTTTTAGATACACAAGCTGAAAGAAGTATAAAAGCAGGTTTTATCCTATTTTTACGGGTGGTTTGGTTAAAGTATATTTTTAACATAATTTTAAACAGAGGGGCAAGCTGTGCTGGGGTTGTTTAGCCCTCTGGATGATATAGGGGCCAGGAACACACTCCTGGGGTAATTTAAACCCTGTAAAGTTTTTGAACAACTTTTTTTCTGGGACCTAAGGATGGTTTGACCCAGAGTTACCGCAAAGTGGTATGAGATAGAGGTTTCTGGGCAAAAACTGAGGGCCCAGAGACTTACCAGAGGGGAGAAGAATTTGTAGAGGAGTTCTGAAGGGGATCCCGATGAAGTAGTTGAGATGGGGAAGCACTCTAGGATTTCTGAAGGGGATTCTAGGGTGCAGTTGAGGTTGATCTAGACTTTATGGGCTAAAAAGGGACTGATACTACGATTTGTATGTATGTAAATATGTATAGTAATGTAAATATGACAATGGGGATTGGTAGGGTGGTTCAGAGGCCTCCTTATATAGCATTTCAAATCCCTAGGGCGTGCAGGATAACCACAAGTTTACTGAAACTGGGGTTATCACACTTTTAGGGCGCTTTTCCTAAGCCCCTGTGTTTTTAATTCAGTACTAGAGGGTCCAGACCAGTACTGAGTATTTTTCCTGTGTTCTGTAACCCCTAAGGTCCGTGAGCTTAATGTTTTGTTCTTGGGGCCTTATTGGTTTGGCCAGGATAAATGCTGGAAGGTAACCTGTATTGCTGCTATTGCAATACAGCTATTTTCTTTAGAACCAAGTATTTGGTCACACCCCTGGTCTTGTAACTGCATCAAGGGTTAGTTAATTGTATGAAAAAATGCTGATAATTATTTGGGGCGCTCTGAGGTCATGTTGAATGATACAGATACTTCACAAACATGTGATGAAACATTGAGGGGGCTTGGAACCCATGTGCTATTCTTCTTTCCTCATGTTTGGTCAAGCCCCTTGTGTATGTAACATAAGTGGGGCTTACTGTATTGCTTTTCCTCCTTTTGGAAGCTTTGTTTCTGTGTTTATTGTGCAATGTAACAAGACATATAGGTGCATGTATTATGTAGCCTGTATTCTCAGTATTCTTGTTTCACTGTAACTGTATGGGTCTAACTTCTAAAGTTTAAACTAAGCACAAATCCACAATTCTGCGTGTATTTCTGGCTTATTAAATAGGAGCTCACACACACATGCATGCTCATAAAATATGTAAAAAAGGTTTTCACACATAAACACGGTTAAACTAGTTTTGTACTAGTTTCTACCCAGTTATGGCAAAAAGGGTGAAGGAGTAGGAATTTGGGGGTACACCCAGTGAGTGACCCTAGGTTATTTTGCATGGGGAATCCCCTTTATGCAATAACTCATACTATTCATACTACTTAATATCTTTTTACCTATTTTATTGTTTATAATAATATTTTTGGTCATAAAAATATTATTTATATCTTTTTCTGCTTTTGTTAGTTGGCTCTAGCATAGTAGCCAGCTGAAATTATTTGTAAAGAGGAACAGTTTAAACAGCCCATTGATGTGGAGGCCCCCACAAGTTGAACAATCTTGATTTTCCACAGTTGAGTAGAAACATCTATTCAAATTGTAAGGAGAAGATGGCAAAGATTGGTCATCTCCTATTGAACAAACTTTCAACAAAAACCACCATGGGCAAAATGGGCTCACTGGCTGACCAGTGACACCAAAAGTACAAAGGGGCCCTTTTTACTTTTGCTGTCACTGGTCAGCCAGTGAGCCAATTTTTCCCATGGTGAACATTATGACAACACTGTCATGAACTGGGAAAAAAAAAAAAAAAATAGCTGAGTGGCTGCAAAAATGCCCTTTGTGAATGATAAGCAAAAAGAAAAACCTTAAATTTGGTTGTGATCATATGAAATGGACTGTCAATGATTGAAAAAAGGTTTTGTGATTGGATGAATCATCTTTTGATATTGGGAAACCATCAAAGCAAACACTAGTCTGGCATAAGGAACATGAAAAGTATTATCCAAACCACCACAACCAACATCCAAAAGTGGTCACACATCAATCATGGTCTGGGGTTTCTTCTTTAACACCACAAAAGGACCTTTAGTCCTCCTTCCTCCAGAACAACAAGCTGCCAAAGATTTTACTGCAAATGTTTAGTGTCCTGGGCTTGTTCTCTTGCTCAATCAAGTAGACCCAGACCATCAACTTTTGCTCATGGAAGACAATGCACCTGTCCATTGTCAACTTTTTTCAATTCCTCCTTCATAATCATTCTCTCTGAGCTCTGCGCTCTGACATTGCATTTTTTTATATTTTTCATGCTCATCATGAAAGATTTGTTTTTTTTTACATTTAGCTTTGAATTTTTTTAAAAACAATCTGATTGTATTTATTTCTTCTAAACCCTATTAGCTTTCTTTTTAGAAGGCTTACACTCTCCGACATGGCATGGAGGTCCAGATACTTACCTTAGACTTCCAACCGCTAGAGTCGTCGCTTTTCTCACACCCGGCTCTACTTGCGGTACGGCAGTAGTAATTTTATACGCCAGCGGTACCGGGGTGGAGTCAAATGTTTTTCCTTTTTTTGTTGGCGTCCTCACTGGAGAGTTGATGATACTTGTCCTCGCATTTATCATGGTCTAGATTTCATATGCTCATCGGAGTGTTGTTGATTTTGAGAAGAGGGAAATCTCACATTTGTTTCAAGGATGCAACAAAATCATAGCAAAAAACATTATTGTAGCTAATCTAGCGCGTGACATTGAGACCACGCTTTAGACTTGCACCAAAGCGAAAAAAAAACTGCTTGAAAATAATAAACTCCCTGCTCCCATGGGGTTAAAAAAATAGAGAATATTGCAACTATGGACATAAATTACTACCAATGAGTTGACTCAAAGGCATCATTTCTATGTTGTTGCCCAGGTTGAATAATCCTACACACAGCGAGTCCCAGTAAATCATCACTTAATTAACTCAAAAACGCAAAAGTCCACGCTTGCGATTTTGATGAAGCGGTTTTTGTCGAAAAGAGTTAAACATAAATTGACGCACCGAACCCAATACTTCCTCAATCGTCGCAGGTTGTGACAACGTTTTGCCGAACGAACGAGTTCCTTGACTGCCTGGTCCTTGATTTTGATACTCATAAAACTGTGCGTACTCGGTTTGAGGATTTTGAGGCGGATCCCATGCCGCCCAACCGGCTGGTGTTATGACGTCAGAAATGGAGCAAAACTGATATGTTACTGCTGCTCTGTTAGTCCAGGGGCGACCGAGGTAAGCTGAACCTGCTTGGGCTCCGCTGGCTCCTACTATGTTAGATCGATCAAAAAGGAATTTCGTCGAACCGTCACCCGATTGAGCCGTTATTCTGAAATCCAACATTTTATCAGTCTCATCTGGCCAACTTAAATTGATTTTAGATGATGGAACTCAACGCTGCGAAATACTTCGCTGGCTTTACTACAATATCACATTTTGAAAACAATGCCATCCCGCTCCCAAAGATAAAATCTGTTCACAAAAAAGTAGAGACCATTGACTCAAATATTTTTTGTGCCAACATCAAGCAAGAGTACACACCCACTACGCCCTCTATGTTGCATCCGACGAAGTATGCTGGTGTCGCTTTGACATAGAGGGTATCTTGATAGCTGCTGAAGCTGCACATGGAATAGACTGACATGATGGACAGCCGCGCAATACATTAAAGTCAATTTTTACCTAGATGGAAAGCTTGATCAGAAAGCTAAAATGGACGGCCAGACCCTACCATGTCTTGCACCTTCTGCAGTCAAGGCTACCGCTTGAGTATCCGTTCCAGTTCCAAATGAATTTACCACGTTGCTAAAACAAATGCATCATGAACAAAGCGAAAAAAATTTACAAGCAGCGCAAACGCCTTGATAGTTCTTACATGTTGCTCATCTTGAAACTTTCAGTTTGCACAGGTTCAAGAAAGAAACAAATTTAATAATCTCATGCTTAGTTTAGACACAGGCAGGAGCTTCTATAATGCCTGATCATACAGGAATGAAGTGGTGATCACTCACTCATTCTTTCTAATCCATATTGCCGAACTTTGAGCGTTTCCACCAGACTGGGCCGCCCCTTTCGCCACGCTCACAGTTACCTTATTTTCAACATAGGTATTCTTGTTCGGGGTGTAACCCACAATGGTCAAAGGCTATATTTTTTACTCTTTCTCATGTTAGCAACCTTTAGGATCCATGAGGATTTTTCGTCAAATTCAACTTACATATCCATAGTCTAAAAAAACCGCCAATGTGTAACTACCTGGAATTTGAAATGTAAGGACAAGCGGTTTTCACTTCAAGTCATCGTGTTTTTTTTTTTGTATGAATATAATCTTACCAGGGTAAATAAAGATTGTCTGTGGTCCTTTTGCGCCTTGCAAAGATTTGATGGCTTCAGGTATTGTACTAGCCAAGCTACCTTAGCCTTGGATTCACGTCTTAGGCGGTATAAATACGCACTCACGAAAATTCGCCGGAAAGGGGGTTCACCTGCCGGACTATCAGGGAGCCTGACGGCGGGATCGTATTGCTCGCAACGTCCCTCTTTTCCAAGCTAGTGATAGACGAAGTATCTCTCCCAGGAAAGATGATAAAAAGTACGAGTGCGAAAATGGCCAATTGATAATGAAAACTAAGACATTTATTCGAGGTTATTCTGAAGTTCATAGTAATGAAGGTGATTGGAATAGGGCGTCCAATAACTCGCGTGAGCGTATTTACACGGGTAAGATATGGCAATACCTTCCACGGAAACCTGCCTACTTGAAGCTTATATAGACTCATCCCGCCTCTTTGTTTTGACTATATTCAGATCTACAGCGGCTGGCTCCCAATCGTGAATGAATCGATGTGTGAAATATTGCCAGGTATCCCGGGCTTTGACAAGACTTTGGAAGGTTCTTTGGCGCCCGTCAAAATCCAGGACTCCACGCGCCAGCACCTATGGTGACAGCGTATATGTACTTCATAGGTACCGGGAGGAGTGCTTCTGTAAAGAACGACCCCAAACTAAACGGGTCCACAGTAACAAATTGATTTTTTTTTATTTATTGTTATGTACTTTGTCGAATTTGAGCCAGAAAACTATGTTATTGCAGGAAAGACTAATATTAGACTGTGTGATTTTAACGTGATGAATAAAAGAAAACAAAATTAAATCTCTTAGGGAGACACTTAGAGAGAATCACACCTGTTTCTAGAGTGAAAACCTATGAGAACAAAGGATAGAAGATAAGGAAATAGAAAAACAAACAACTACTCGATAACAGCAGAGAGAAAACATGAAGACCCCTTTGAGCGGGAAAAATAGAAGCTTGATAGATTCAGAAAAAAAAAAGAACATGGGAATTGAAAAAGGATCCCGACGTAACTAGATGGGAAAGAAAACATGATCAGCTGCAAGAACCCTCCCCCGAATAAAAAAACAAATTGTTGTTCGGGGTTTTTGGGTTCGGAGCTGACAAAATTGCTGCCAGTTGTAAAGAGCTGCCGCGAGGACAGGCGGAGATCGGATAACAGGTCAGGGACAGGGACAGGGTGTGACAGGTGCAGAAAAATCGGACAAAGGGGTGAACTGAGAACCCCGGGGAGAAGTAAAAAGACAAATAAAGTATTGTTATTTTTAAAAGTTTTTATGATGAGAAATACAAAAGAAATCCCTTAGAGGGAATTACAAAATGGAAAAAACAGGCTGTATTTGAAGAGAAGAACAAAAAAACATACAAAGAATATATTCAATAACCAGAGATTTTCTACTTCCTGATCTTTCTCTGTAACTAGGATTTGAGAAAGATTCTACAAAATTGATCCGGAAGGGAAAATAAACTTTTAAAGGAAACAAAAAGAAACAAAAGAATTTCTATAGTTAAAGTAAGAGAAAATAAATGTTTAAGAAATTATAACTTCTTTTGAAACAAACAGTTTTGCCATATTCTGACAAAATAAGAAAAACAATTTTGTCATATTTTGACACGAGTGATCTGGAACAAATAGTGTGAACGAGTATTTAATTCCACTATCACTAAGCATGAATAGAAAAAGAAAGAAACTGAAAATGAGTGATTCACCTGGAAAAAATAGTGTGAACGATGAAGAAAGGGTTCTACACACTAAATGAACCTAATGAGTCTGCAACCAATGCACATGTCACAAGTGTGACATGTGTGTGATACCAAGAACCAAAAATAAAAATAAAAATATAGACATGTGTGAAAGTTGATGTAAGAGTATAAGAGTGGAGCAGTAATCCTTTATTGCAGCAAGTATTTTTAAGACAAACTTAATAGAGATAAAAACCAAAAAGAAAGCAATAATTTTTTATTTTTAGACTTTTTTATGTTTAAATATAGAAAGAATTAAAATATTAAATAATAAAGGAAAATTTTAGATTTACCTGAGATGAGATGATTATCTCAGGGACAAGAAAATAAAAAACAGAGAGAGGCTCAAATAGAAATTTTCACGACGGAAACAAGCCCGGATAGAATTTTTTATAATTTTTTAGATTAGTTTATTTTGATGACTAAAATATTGATGAACAAAGAAATTGATAACAAAAAGAAACAGAGATAAAGAAACTTTTTTAGTTTTAATTTTTATTTTAGAGAGGATGAGTTGAGGTTTATTTTATTACCTGCCCAGACACTGTCCCTAGCTCCTCCTGAGTGAGAGACTACTGTTTTTTGATCTTGTGACATGATAAAAATACAAAAAAGGAATTGGGAGGAGAACATTTTTTGGTATGAATCAAAAACTGAGCGGACAACGTTTATTGAGCAAATGAATAGATTTTCAGAACAAGGAAGACTCTTTTTATTTTTTATTTTTTCTATTTTAAATGAAACTGATAAAGTACTGCACTATGCAGCTCTAGAGCTACCACCAACACTCCTCCTTAGCTCTATAGCTGTGAGATCCAGTAGCTTGCATGCATTGAGAAGTTTCACACACACCAAAGGTTTGGTGAACACATCAGCCAAATTTTGGTCAGACAACACATGAATGATAAGGAGCAGTTTTTATTTGATGAGGTATCTGACGTATTGAAAAAAAATCTTGATGTGTTGGCTTTTGGCATTGATTCAAGTTTCTTTGCTGACAATTAATGCACTGATTTTATCGTTCATGATTTGAGGGATAGAGAAATTGAAACCGAGTGAAACAAGAAGGCTTGATACCCATGGACTTTCTTTGCACACATATTTATTGCAATCAACTCACCTTCCATAGTTGATTGAGCAACTATTATTTTTTTTGGTTGACAGCAGATTGGGTTGCCAAGAATTGTGACAGTGAAACCAGAGGTTGATTTCTTGTCAATTTCACTTTTTGCGTAATCAGCATCCGCCCATCCTTGAAGAAAATCTGTTGATGGAGAGCAATTGTAATGAAGGCCTAGATTGGGTGTTCCTTTCAAGTACCTGAACAAGTGTTTTGCAGCACTCCAGTCAGCAGTAGTGGGAGAGTTAGTGTGTTGAGCAAGTCAATGAGTGATAAATGTGATATCAGGTCAGGTGTGAAGTGCTAGAGTATGAAGCACTCCCACTCCTTTTTGAATCAGAAGAAAATTAAACAAGGGGCTTCACAGCAAACTAGTTGTTGAACGTTTGCAGGTGCTGCAGTTGTTACTGGATTGCAATCATTCTTGTTGAAAGTGTTTAGTTTTTTTTGAAGATAGTCAGCTTAATGTAGAATTAACAAGCCATTAGAACACTAGTCAAGAGTATGTCCCGAATGTTGTGTAGGATTTTTCTTTATCTTTAATTTGTAGTTTTTCTTGATGTTTTTCAGTAACAACAGTATCTCCTCCTCAGACTGAACAACAAGTAGTCCATCATCAACATGCATGTGAAGAGTGACAGAGCGAGAAGAATTATGATAGAGGCTATCATCCAATTTGGACGGAGTTAAACCCACAAGCGACAGTGTGTTGGCCAAATGTTCCTTCCAGTGACAAGGAGCTCAACGAGTGCCATGCAAAGACTTGTTGAGACGGAAAACATACTGCTCACAACCTTTTTGTTCAAACCCAAGTGCTTGAGAGACATAAACTGGTGCATCCATTTCACCGTACAAAAATGCAGTTTCCAAATCAAATTGGGGAACATGCATGTTCTTATTGACATCTAAGGATATGATCATTTTCAGTGATTCATTACGGGAAACCAATGCATAAGTTTCAAAAAAATGTTTCATATGTGCTTGATGATTACCAAACACGACCCATCAAGCTTTGTAATATGTATTTCACCAAATTCATTCATTTTCTTTGAGTGAATCTACATACGTCCAATAGCTTTGTCATCCCCAGGACTAGGAACAACTGAGCCAGTATCTTTTTGAACGAGTGAGTTAAATTCAGATTTCATGGCTTTATTTCATTCAGTAATTCTTGAGGATTATTCATGGCATTGATCATGGAAACAATTTGAGACAGATTTAATTTTTTGTCTGGATCATCTTCATCAAAGTTGTCCAGGTCATCAGTAAAGTCTAGTTGATCTTTAGTAGGGATTGGTTTTCCTCAGCACTTAGTGGTTTAAATTTGTGGGTTGTCAGAGTCAATGAGTACAGAAGGTGGTATGTTGGCGGGAAAATAGGTGTAATCTTTGGAACTTTTCATCGATTTGGTTTTCTTTGGGATAGTGGCAGAAGGATCCTCCAAAGAATCAGTGCTAGTGTCAATGATCGGAGTCTCTTGAGATGTTTTAGAGGAATATTGATCCAAGGTGATTGCGGGAAGGGTAGGAGTTTTTCAAGATGAAGAATTAGATAGAATTGGATCACCCCAATTCTCAGAATCATCCTGGTCAGTAGGAGATGTCTTTGAACCTGTATAAATGAAAACCAAGAAGCAAACCTGTGAAGCCACCAGAGCGGGCGGTGAGCTAAGAGAGGATGATTGAAAAGAACCGAGCAGAGAGTACAAACAATCTACACACCTATTGAGTTGTGTACCTATTGAGTTGTGTACCTATTGAGGTGTGTAGAAGATGAGGAAGCGGTAGAAAATGAAGAATGGATAGAAAAAGAAAAAATACAACTGGCTAAAGTCTAAATACACACAAGTGAAACCCTAAATGAAGTATAATCCCAACCTAGTTTATCCTCCGTAGCCTCCACATCCGACCCATACTATCTTTACTCCAACACCTTGTCCCAATAGCTGATAGGAATAGATGATTGAGCAAGTAAACACCACATTTTTGTGAGTAGGGTACGGTCAACACGTCCAGCTACACCATTTGTTTCTAGGTTATTTGCTGGGCCTTGTTCCAGACAAATTCCAAGAGTGGCCAAAGTACTGAGAAAATTTTTCAAGCTAAATTTGCCGCCACA
>JNCO01004513.1:0-15189 GCA_000785685.1 Uromyces viciae-fabae
CCCCGCGCCGTCATTTCGACGGCGTAGGTGTCGTTTTAGTAAGTTTGGGGTGTCGTTTTAGCACGGCCCAATTAAAAATTCAAAGAAAACTGAAAATATAAATGAAATTAAAATTAAAATTAAAAAATTAAAGAAAGAGGAAAGGAAAAATGAATAGGAAACAAAAGTAAAGGAACCGAAAAGGAAAAAAAAATAAGAAAATAAAAAGCAGAAGAAAAAAAGGAAAGGGAAAAAAAAGCGTAATGAAAAATGAAACGAATAAGAAAAAAGAAAAGTAAAAGAAAAAATAAAAGGAAAAGGAAAAGGAAAAGACAAAGGAAAAGGAAAAGGAAAAAATAAAATAAAAAGATAGAGAAATAGAAGGAGAAGGAGAAGAAAAAAACAAAAGTAAAAAAAAAAAGGAAAAGGAAAAGAAAAAAGAAAAAGAAAATAAAAAGAAAATAAAATAAATAAAAAGAGTATAGAGTTTGTGCAAAGAATTTGTCCTTTTAAAATACCACAAATAATGAGCACAAAGCTACTAGTACTGCTTTGAGGCTGAAATTTCAAAAGATTAATGAATTTTTGAATAACCCCAGTGAATTCATGCAACCATCATATGTGAAAAACTTTTAGGATATACATTGGTCAGCTGGATCTTTAGTAAATTTTGGAAACTTAATTATCACCTTTTCAAATCTATTAACATGATATTAACATGATTGGATTCGGAAGGTAAAATTAGATTATCTAACTATATACTCATATTATGATTTTAATTTTAATTTTCTTTTTCAATATTTACTTAAATTTTTTTTTCTTTTTTTCTTTAAATCAACTGAATTTCAATTATCACCAATTTCTCACATGAAAGAAAAATTCATTTCTTTATTTTTTTTGAAGTTCTTTTTTTTTTTTTTTTTTTTTTTCAAATTCAATCAGAGGAGGGAAATCCAAAAAAAATAAGCTTGAAGAAATCTTGAAGATTGTGAGAGGGTGGACTTGCTAGCTAAGTCATTGTATTGGATATCAACATTGATGCACTATGTCATGCTCTGTCATGTTCAAAACCATGAAGAGAAGTCCATTCAAATTTATATTTGATACAAATTAAACCATTGAACATATAGTGTAACCAACCTGAACATTGACCAGAACAACATCATTTAAAAAGATCATTCAAAAAACAAATGAAAAATGAAATATAAACAAGAAAATGTAATTTATTCATGGGTTGATTCTGTGTCTGCTTGCTATGTACATACAGTTTTGATAAAAAAAAAAAAACCATTTTGTTAAAATTGATTTCACATTTTTCACAATTCAAGTAAATAAGAATTGTAGATATAAGAATTTACTGCTGAGTGTATGTGTATGTAAATATGTATAAACTAATTTTCTTTTTTTTTTTTATCCAGCCACTGGAATTTTTAGTTCTGCTGTTTAACCTCAATGTGTATCTGAGATCTTACCCTATCTTATCTTATGAGTATTTATTCATTTCATTTTTTTGAAAAATATGACTTTTAAATATAAATATAAACTTATTTATTTATGGAATTATTTTTCTCTTTGGAATTTAAGTTTTAATTCAAGTGTTACATTTTTTGTTTTTATTTTTATTTTTTTTGACTAAATTAGGAAATCCTTATTTAAATTGCAATTAGTCTAGTGACGACGTCAAATTTAAAAAAAAAAAAAAAAAACAGAAAAAATAGCTGTAGATCATAGATTATCTTTATCTCATTCTAAGTTTGGATTTAATATTATATATCGTGATGATTTAAATTGATAAGATTCAGTAACTGAACGAAGAGAAAATGATATGAATTAAAGTATACCCGAAAAGTGAAAAGGAAGAATCAACAAAAAAAAAAAACCGAAATTGTACAAAGACAGACTAATAATAAAAAAAAGTTAAATTTTTTGGTTTTGAAGTGTAGCGAAATTTTCAATGAGGTTAAGAAAAGTTAATGAAAGAGAAAATTTTGAATGTAATGAAGATAAATCCAAGAAGCAGTTTTACGACCTAACCATTTTCCAAAAAAAGGTAATAAAATAATATCAATAAGTAAATGAATTTGTTTAATATTTTCATCCCATTCACGATTAATAGCAGATGAGCAAGAAGAAGTATCTGAGAAATTTGAGTCAGAAGAAGCAGAAGAAGAAGAAGATGATGAAGTAAGTTGAGAAAAGGAATTCCTTAGTCGATTAAATGCTGGTCTGGAAGCTTCTAGTAGTGATGATGATGCATGTTTGGATGAACTACTTTTTAACTTGGATGAACTTGGATCATTCATTATTCTTATTCCTTTTTTTTTTTTTATATGTTCTAAATAAAATTTAATCTAGTAAAGAAAAAAACAATTTTCTCATTAGATTTTTTTTCTCCAAGTTTGTATGAAAAGTTTTTCATGTGATTTATAATTTAATTTAAAAATTCTTACGTTTTATCTGGTTTTTTCTGTTTTGAAGTGAAATTCAATTTAATCGGAGGTTGAAATATTGGGAGTACCGGATATCCGAGAGTTTTAAAACTCACCAAACTTTTTTTCTTTTTTTTTTAGTGCTAATTGTTTTACCAAACTTGAAAATTTAAAATTTATTTTGTTATTTTTAAATGTAAATCAAATCCTTTTAATTTTTTAATTTTTAATTTTTATAATTGATTATTATCTTTTATTTTTATACAAAATTCTCTTTTTTTATTTATTTTGATATTTATATATTTAAATAAATTTGATTGTGGAAAAAATCCGAAAAAAAAAAAAAACAGCCCTAGTTGGATGACCTCATATGTTTGACAGCAACTCTTTTGTTTAAACTTGATTCAATTATGCATAAAGTTGAGTATGTTCCTTTCTTTTCATCTGCTTTCTCATCGAATCAAATCAACACTAACTTATAAAAAACCTCGCATAACAGATTCAATCAACCTCTAAGGCCCTTATTCATCTGACCACTTGATCAATTTAACATGCCTTCTGCTCCTTGGAAACCCTATCACAACACTTTTTTAGGTGAAATATCTTCCATTGGCTTCGATCCTTACACTGATTTATTATGGACTGCCAATCCATCCGGTACCGTCGTCTCTCACTTTCTACCCTCAAGTACCACACCATCAGACCAAGATCAAAGGATTGCACGTTATACTTCATTCAAATCTCATAATTATCGATCCCAATCTACTCAACTTGTCATCGCTGAACGTGGTATATTGAGCCTAGGAGATAAAAGTCTCAAATTTACTAATCGCAGAGGTTTACCTCATTGGTTTCTTTCGTTAGTTCTCTATCTGTTTTTCATTTTCATTTCACTTTATTTAATTCCCCCGTCCTATCTTCTATTTTATTGTTTGTGTGTTTACCTAAATTCATCCAGTTCCGCTTTTCAAGATGCTCGATCAATCGCATTCACTGCTCCTAAATCAGTTCAACTCGTAGTAGGCGGTGCTCAACCAGAACTCGTCTTACTGAATGCGAGTACGGGTGACATTGTTCGAAGGCTTAACATCGATGATGGATCTTCTTCTACCCCCAATCCTGTTCAACCTCATACCGGATTCTCTCCAATTACTCATTTAAGAAGATCTCAATCTTTAATGTGTTGTGGTGCACGCTCTGGTATAGTCACCTTACGTGACCCTACTACTCTCAAAGAAGAACATTCCATGATGGCCCATTACGCTGGTTTGGAACAGATGGAAACAGAAGGTAACTATCTCGTTACATGCGGATATTCACTCAAGTTCGTCAACTTCATCCACTCAATGTCCTATTTAATTGAACCCCTTTTGGATTTAATCAGTCCTTCAATGAATTCAATTGCTAACCACATACCCTATAGACAGGGGCACCCCGTACGCGATCCGCTCGTCAAAGTATTTGATCTTAGGGCTCTCAGACCTCTACCACCTATCACATTTTCCTCCAGTCCGGCGCATGTTAGATTCCATCCTCGAATGTCATCAACTCTTTTTATCAGCTCCTCTACCGGTCAACTTCAAATCACCGATCTCGCCCATCCGATCCCTAGCTCTTCATTTTATCAGCTAGATGTAGGGACTTTTGTCACTGACCTGTGCATCTCTGGTTCTGGTGATGGACTGGCGTACACTGAAGCCGATGGAATTGTACACTTATGGACAACAGTGGGAGGGACCGAAATCAATTTGAGGCCAGATGAAGCGCGTGGCCGAGGCAAGCCTATTAAATGGAGTCGGGGGAATATGCCTATTGTTCTTCCTGATCCAATCGAACCGGCCGGACCGATCCAATGGACAGATGAAACTCCCCTTAGTTCGATCGGAATGCCATACTATTCCACCGAGTTATTTTCAGTCTTACCTCATGATGCTTACATCACTGGCTATTCGCCTCTCTTTCAACGTAAACCTATACAGGATCAAGATCTTGCTATGACACTCCATCAACGATCCTCTTATCACCAGTCATCTAATGCGCCGAATGAAGTATTTGACGGGGGCGGTCCAAAAGTTCAATACCTCACAAACCCAAAAAAGACCAAGAGATATCAAGTCAATCTACCCGCGGTAACAATGGTTTCATTATCTGGTGGAGTCGCCACTGCAAGAGTTGGATCCCCGTCCCAACATCATTTAGGTCATTTGAGCACTAATTCAAAAAAAAAACTTGTTGTTCCATTGTTCATAAGTGAACAAGAGAAGGAAAAGGCCAAAACCCTTAGTAATCGTAGTAAAGCACCCACAAAGGATACATCTCCCGTCAGAGGTGAAATTGAGACAGATGATCAAATTTCATTCGACCTAATCCTTGATGATTTTGATGAAATGCCACGTTGGTATAGGCAGGTTGAAATTAAATACAGTAAATTTGGGATTGAGGATTTCGATTTTGGGTAAGCATCTCATAATTAGGTTTTTATAAAGTCAGTTTTAAAAAAAATCTGATCATCAATTTTGGAAAACTTTATAATTTTCGTTTAAAATAGGTTTTATAATAACACTCAATATAGCGGGCTTGAGACCCACATTGTGAATTCATACACTAATTCCTTGTTGCAGACGTTATATCATACCATTCCAGTTCGACAAGTTGCCGAGTCCCATATTACCTTGCCTTGTATAACGCCAAATTGCATGCTATGTGAATTAGGGTTCCTGTTTAAGATGTTGGATGATGCACAAGGAGTAAATTGCCAAACGAGTAATTTTTCCAGGGCTTTTTCAATTAATCAACGTGCTATCGCACTTGAGTTGATGGACCATCAACATCAAGAATTCTGCTTGCATCAAACTCAAATCACATCCCGACTAAATGAACATCAAGGTGTTAATGGACATAAAATCCCAATCTCAAGTAAATCTTATTCCAGTCTGATTCAACTTTGTCATCATTTCTTACTCGATCAAATATCTGAGGATGCTAGTAAAGTCTCACATAATCAACATCAATTCGATAGTTTGAGATTTAACCCAATTAACACGCAAATCACAACCACAGAGAGCTCTCCATCTGTTGCCACCATTTCCAATCACCATCTTCCATCACCCATCGCAGACATGTACGAAACTAGATGGCAAACAAATAAGACTTGTCCCTCTTGTCACCATCAAACCTCACGTACCACATTTACCAAAGTGATTGAGATGATTTATCCACGCAAAGCCTTATCCAATGAACCAAAACCAAACACAGATTTCTGTTCAATCTTAAAAAACTCAATGATTCGAGATACAACGGGCAAATCACTCTGTTCGAATTGTAACCAACACACCCATCAACGTTGGAGAAGACAACCTGATGATCTAGGGTTAGGAAATCTTGCACTTCCGTCTGTATTAGCTATAAATGCAGGGGTGATTAATTCAGAACAAATTGAAATTTGGTTGGACGAACGAGCTAAGAAATCTATGTCAACCAACAACTCGACATCAGTCAACACCACTAACACCACAACAACATCAACAGTCAAGCAACTTGGTAGTACCACTAATATAGAAGATGAAAGCACAAATGTTAACCACCATCACTTTTTACAACCTGTGATTGGAATATCGATTGAAGGTAGTCAAGAAGATGGAAATAATTCAAGGATATTAATAGGAGATGATCATCCTATTAAGATTCCAATTAATTCAGTTCTTTATGAATTAAAAGGATTAATTGTTCAAATTCAATCTGATGATGAAACTCCCCATCTAGTCTCTTTACTTAAAGTTAACGATAATCAAGTTCCTCATTCTAATTCTGATCATCAAATTTCTTCTAAAAGTGATACTAGTAATAGTAATAGTAATGGTAATTGGTATTTATTTAACGATTTCTTGGTAAAGAAAATCTCTCAAGAAGAAGCTTTAAGTTTTCCTGCTTGTTGGAAGGTTAGTATTATTCTTCCCTATGACATGGGTGTTCTAATCTCCTTTTTATAGGTGAAAGCAGACTTTTGTTGACAGTACTCTTTTTTTTCCATTGTTAGGTTCCTTGTATACTTTATTACGTTAGAAAAGACTTTGAAAAAGTAATAGATATTACTAAATTACCTTCCAATAATTTGGATAAATCTATCCTTTTGAAAGATATTAATTTATCAAAGTATGTTATAATCATCAGTCTTTTTTTTTTTTAGTATATATGCACATATTGATTAAATATATGCTCTTTTAGGCGTCGAGATGTTAAAAAAATAAGGCATGAAGTCTTGACTGAGGATGAGTTACCTAAAAAAGGAGATCTTGTTGCGATTGATGCTGAATTCGTTTCATTACAACAGGTTTCTTTTCTTCTTCTTATTCTCACTTTTCATCATTTTTTACATTACACGCCGTATGACACTAATACGCCTCAAACGACCATCTGGACAAACTTTATCTGGTTTTATCCTTATTTTATTATTAGGAAGAAGTAGACTACAAATCAGATGGGACTAGGCTAGTGAGAAGACCTAGCCAAATGACTCTAGCCAGAGTTTCTGTTCTTAGAGGCGAAGGAGCTAAAACTGGTGTTCCATTTATTGACGATCATATTCAAACTTTTGAACCTATCACCGATTATTTAACTGAATTTTCTGGTATTCGACGTAAGAATTTCCTTTCTTGAATGATCATTTAAGTTATTTAATTAATCTTACATGCTTCATTTTTCTCTCACCCTCATCTTAGCTGGTGACTTGGATCCTAATACTTCGCCACATACTTTGGTTCCTCTCAAGGTTGCTTATAAAAAACTTCGACTCTTAGTCGATTTGGGTTGCATATTTATTGGTCATGGACTCTCGAAGGACTTTCGAATAATCAGTCAGCTTTCCTTCGCCTTTTTTGTGTTTGTTTGTTCATCAGATTTTTAACTAATGTGGTTGATTTTGTTTTGAAGACATTCATGTACCGCCCTCTCAAATCATTGATACAGTGGACATTTACTATATTCCTTCAAGGCAAAGAAAGTTATCATTGAGGCTTCTCTCTTATTTAATATTAAAGCACGATATTCAAAACGCTGGTATGCATGATTCTATTGAAGACGCCCGTACTGCTTTGCAGTTGTATGATATCTATCGTCAATTGAATAATGAAGGTGTTTGGAAGGATGAAATTGAAAATGTTTACAGAAAAGGAAAAGATTTGGTATGTTTCTATGTTTTTCATCCATCATCTCATCATAAGGTATTGATTGATTCAAAATCTTTAGGCTTGGAAAGTACCCGCGGACAAGAGTCGATCTCCACTCCCGATCGCTGCCCTTCCCCCTTCAGTCACACCAGTAAAACAACCAAAGCCTTCCTTAACATCGACATCTACCGCACAAAGCACTGCAGCTCAAGGCTCGTGGTTAACTTCACAGGCCACATCTGCTCCTTATGCGCCATTCATTGCCCCAGCAGGAGCTTCCAACGCCTCTCATTCACGGCAACTTCAACCTACACGACAGTCTATCAGTTCCGGATCGGTTCCGGGTGATCACTCAATGGCAACCACCCCAGTCCCATCTCAACCGATTGCCCAAAAGCCACCGGTGTTATCCAATTTTACGCATACTCTGAACTCATTTGGCGTTATCAATCAATCAGGCGCACCTACACCACCTAACAACTCACGAGCATCAATCAGTTCAGCATTTCAAAGATTTACATCTGTACCACCACCAGTATTTGAACCAAAAAAAAAAGCGGTTAGCTTTAATCCAATGGCACCTAGTTTTATTCACTCTTCTTCTTCTAATCCTTCTTCGTCTACCGTACGAACTCTTACCCATTCTCATAACTCGGCTCCATCATCATCATCATCATCTCATTATAATAATTACGATAAAAAGAATTTAATAAATCATCATCTTCCTACATCTAACAATCATCTTAATAATGGAATTACAAATCTTACTTCACCATCATCTTCAAATCCATTCACTTTAGAAATGTATCAAAATAATAATCAACACTTTAATAATCATCATCTAGTACCACCACCTAGACCCAATATGAATTTAAATAATAATACTAACAATAATAATAATCATAATCATCATCATCATCATCCAGAGTTTTATAATAATAATAATTTTCATTTTAATCAACAACATACACCAGGAGGTTCTAATACAAGTAAAACAATATCACAAGGAGGACCGGGAATAATAGGATCGAGTAATTCACAAGTTTATAATCATCATCAACATCATCATCAACAACATCATCATCAAGTTATTCATACACCTACTACTACTACTAGTACGACTACTACTAATCATCCTATTCCTGATTATTATTATCCTAATAATAATAATAATAATCATAATCATACTCCTCATACTAATCCAGTTTCACTTCATTCTATTTCTATGAATCATTTGAATCATTCTCCCTTGTTTTCACCTGATCACTTTCACTCTATCATTCGTCCTTCAATCCCCACACTTTCTTCTTCTACTACTACCCCTACTACTACTACTACCCCTACTACTCATACTAATTCTAATTCAAATTCAAATTCTAATAGTCATGGGATTACTAGTACTGCTACTAATTCTATTTCTTCTTTAAATGGAGCTTCTATTAATCTTCTTCCTCCTCCCCCTCCTCCTCCTCATTCTTCTTCTTCTTCTTCTTCTTTTAATGATTCTTTACATGATTCTTCTTCTCATTTTATTGATTGATTCATTGATTCTTCTTACTTCTTTCATTGATTCTCATTTCTTACTTTTTTGATTCGGCTCGTTTGTCTTCCTTTTCTCCCTTTCTCTCTTTCTATTTGTATATATACATATATATACATGAATTTTTCTTTTTTTTTTTCGATTCTTTTTTTTTTTTTTTTTTTTTTTCTTTTTGTTTTTTTTTTTTTTTTTTTCCTTTCTTTTTTTTTCTTTTTTTTCCCCTTTTTTTTTTTTTTTTTTTTTTTTTGTCTGACTAAAACGACACCCCATGGGGGGGTGAACTTACGAGTAAAATGTTAATGATAATATAATTGTTAATGATAATATAATTGTTCATGATGATGATATAATATTAAATTAACCATTTAATCCTATTTTTTTGTTATACTTATAATTGGATAGTTTCACTTTTGGCTACATAGTTCTAACTTGTTCAACAGTACCCATTGAAATTGGCAGGTGCATTAGGATAAACCTTATTTCAGTTTTGTTGATTTAAGAGCTATCCTTGATAACTTGTGCATGATACAATACAAAAAAAAAAAAGTTTGTAGTATCTCTTTGATAAGTTTGAAACCCACTATTGGATGCTTAAAACTATGGATTTGCTGAAACTTATGTTACCACATACATCAGCCCTGCCTAAACTTGAGCAAGTCTAACACAAAAAATTATTTTTGTGGGAATCTTAGCTAAGCCATGCCAATAGTGATTGGCTGTGTGATTTAGCAACAAAGTTGGGCTAAATCACCAAGTTACCAAATCCATAATGGATGCTCTAAGTGAACTATCCTGATATATTAGGGGATTGGTTCAAAGTTGCCCTACCTGTGCATGCAAGCAACAAGGTGTTTTAAAGTTGGCAAGGCCCACGGGCAAGTTGACATGGCAAGTAAATTTTGGCGGGGGGGGGGCTTGCCTGCATGTACGCAAGACGGCTTGCATTCATGCAGACAAGCCTTTCAACCGCCACTCTTCTTTCTTACAAATTCATACCAACCCATTAAAAAAAACCACATCATCCAAAGTTATGGCACCAACTCAATCTACCCCAGCCAAAATCCCCAAGAAACAAAACAAAAAAAAGGTGGTTCCCTGGGACATGACAGTGTCAATGGGGGGAGCAGCAGCATGGAAATTGTCCTTGATTGGCTCACGACTGGATCAAACTACTCACATTGGTGCGGCAATCTCAAAGGAGGTAAAACTAAAAAAAATCATGGTTAGACCCTTTATTCAGTCTTGTGAGTGTTTTTTTCATGGTCAGTCTAATTAGTATACCAAGAAATTCTTATTGATGTAAAATTGTTGTTTTTAAATCATGATTGTGTTAAATCCAGACAATTCAATTCTTAATTAGTTAATTGTTTACCAATCCAACTCTTTTTTTGAAAATTATCATTGATTAGACCCTTTATTCAGTCTTGTGAGTGTTGGCTTGATGGTTTTTCTAAGTAGTCAAACTAGACATTCTGATTAATGTAAAAATCTTGTTTTTCAATCTTCAGTTCCATCTCTAGCACTTAAAACACTGGTCAAGCTCATGATCACATTAAAGTCAATCAATTCAGCTAAACCAGCTCTTCGTTGGTCTAGTCGTCTTGCTGCAAAAAATAGTGTCTCCGCTGGAAGCAGTGGTTTTATCAATCAAAAGGAATCATCCTTACTTAGTCGTTTTGCCGGAAACAATGTGCTCTACCTCAGTCAGGCTGGAGATCCAGAATCAAACCTTGAATTAGATTACAGCTCTGATTTAACTGCTCTTAGTGACAAGTCTTCCGAAAATGATGAAGCCAGACCAGAAAAATCTTCTTCTCTCTCTGAGTTGGACAGCAGCGAGGAGTCCCAAAACTCCCAATCCTCTCTAAGTCATCACAAGCCATTGTAAAAGAGGAAAAAGCCAGTGTATGTGCATTGCTACTTTCATCCCATTTTCTTTCCTCTTCTATCTGAACACATATTTCTTTGTTGTTTCTGTTGGGACTAAAATTACTGGTATTTCATTTTTAACTTGATAAATTTGATCTTTCCTATATTGAAAATGTTTATACCAGCAATCTGAACTCCCATCAGCGACAGCAAAGAAATATGCTTAAGAATAGAAAAAGGAAATTGAAAAGGGAGAAGAATTTTTTTGGAAGGTTCACTTCCACTAATCCTCCACCTGGATTTCATATTGTTAAAGGGAAGGTGGAAAATATTGATCTCTTCCCTGCGCTAACAAAGGATTTTTGTAAATCAATGTCAGAATATAAGATATTATTAGACAAGTATACAGAGGACCCAGATAATAATCAAAAACCATGAAAGCCTTTTGCTTGTAATCCCACTGAAGAAGAAAACAAATTGGCTTTGAGATTAGTTCAAAATTCTTTTAAAATAATCCACTCTAAATACAATAAAATCTATGATCAGAAAACAAAGTGGAATGACTACAACTTTTTATGTCTATTTCTCCACCAATTTAAGGAGTTTATTTCACCAGTTGCTTCAAAATCACGGAAATGTGCTGGTATCATGTGGGCTTTAGGTTGGAGGAAGGGTTATAGTGATATTGAGATTCTAGGTCAATATCGTAATCAAAAGGCCATCAATAATAATCCCGTTGGTTTCAGTAATCTTATGATGGGTTCCACTCAAGCTGGAGAGATCCTGTGGAATACTTTTTACATTTTAGGAGATGTAGCAGTTCAAACAAATCAAACCTATATGGAAAAATTCAACATTCCATCATTTGAAGATAACAATTTTCCCAAGAATCCTGGTGATAAGTCATCCTTTTGTTTTGCTTAAAATCTTGCTTTCTCCTCACATGGATTCTATAATCACCCACACAAAGATGGAGGTGATTTACAAGACCTTCCACTTGCATTTGCCCTGATACTTCCAACTTCAAAAATTACTGATCAAATTACAACCAAAGCTGAAGGATACGATTTTGAAAATGGTCATTTTATTTTTAGAGACATCAAAACAGCACTTGAATTTAAAGCAGATAATATATGTAGAATGATCTTTTGTTCTCAGGAGTATGTTCACTGTACTTTATATCCAACAGAACCAAGTCATTTTACTCAATTAGGCATGTCTCTTCAAGTTGCAACAAAAGCAAGTACTACCTGCAAAAATTACCTCAATGGAAAGTATGATGATGATTCTGACAAATGTTTTGGTGGTGTTGATGAACTCTTGGCTACTTCAGATATATTTAAACATTAAATTTATAATATTGATCCCTTTTTAGATTTATTAGGTCATATTAAATAAATTTGAAAATCAGGTGATCTTTTGATAATAATTCATATTGAAATTTTACCTTTTGCACTTGATTTTTCATTGTGTATTGATCAAATTTAGAAATTGGAAAAACCTCTGGAATGAAAAGTTGCTTATTATTCTCCGCAGTTCTGATGGATGAGTTGATGTTATTTTGCTAATTCTGCCCTAAAATATTCAATTTTGTGCACGGTTGAAAAAATTAAAGAGATTGAAATCAAGTTTATCATTTCCCACCACACTTCTAACACTTCATTTCATGTCACATCCCCAAACCACTATTTCCTACAAAATTATCAAACTCTTCTCCATAATAAAACTCTTTTACTTGTGATAACATGACAAGAAAGTATTATGGATTAGGAGCTTCTTCTGAAAGCGTTGTGGTATTTATATTTGTGTTTGGTAGTATTGGCAAAGGAGGAGAGGTATGTGGAGCAGTGGAAGGCATCGTGCAAGCTGATCAAAAGCTTTGGCAAGGTGGAAAGTATCTGCAAAGTTAATCGCCTCAGGATATACTAAACGCGGAGGGAAAGTGGAAAGTACGGTTTGCGGGGGCTGAGCGGTGATGCGGATTAGGCAATCAGACGTGGGTTACTCAGGAAGGTGCTGCGGGGTAGATCGGTGCTAAGGGCTGCGGATCAGCAGGGAAAGGAACAGATCATTCAGCAGATAACGATCCAATCCGGTGGGCTGTGAGAAGTAGGGTGGTGGTGGTTGGCAGTAAGGGTTCTGAAATTAAGGTGGATGCGGGATTGGTGATTGGGGCAAACGGCTGCGGAGACGGAAATCGGGGGGTACACGGGGGGGACGGGTGGAATAGGGGAAACCAGGTGCGGGAAGGGAAAGTGGGGGAGGGAGAGTTGTAAATAGAGGATCGGATCATCATAGATCAGGGGGGAGATATATAATATACGTACCTTAACACATTACTGTAGAGCAACATAACGGAACATTACATTAAATTACTTCTATTATACAGTCAAACCCTTGAAACCGCATACCCCTTGGTGGAACATATTTTATATGTGGTTTGGGGGGTTATGCAGTGGCAGAGGTATCTCCCTAACTGCATAGTTATTCGCTTCAGAAAAACCTCCAAAACCACATAGAATCATGTGGTTTTGGAGATTTTTAATTTTTTTCTTGTTACTTTTTTTTGGTTGAGAAATACCAGTCAATATTTTTTCATTGGGAAGAGATCATCAGTCAAATATTGTCACAATAGAAGAGGCTATGCCATCAAGGTAAGTTTTTCCAAAAACAAAAACAAAATAAAGAAATCACAAAAGTTTTGTTAAACTAATGGTATATCATGCTTGAATCCAAAATTTTCTTTTAATATTGTTAGTAATCTTTGGAACCTTCTGAAAATAGGATTTGTTATTGGGTAGGGAAATTTTTTCTTCACATGACTTGGTGGCATTGTGTAAACTTTGCCTTTTTTCAATAGGGTGCACAAAGAGTGTGTTTCCCATGCAGGAAATATAGCAAAGGTCAGGGTTTTCCTTAAGAACCATGAGAAAATCTGCAAACATTGAAGGACAGGTTCCTGGTGACGGTAGTTGAGTTCTGAATTTTTTTTTTGCAGTATGAAGATGTATGTGGTTAGGTAGAAAATGTTCCTTATTTTTAGCTCAAATTTCCATGTGGTATCCCGTTATGCGGTAAGACTCCAATTTGCTGCGCACCAACCATGGTGGAATGAAATGATTATGCAATATGGGGGGTTATGCTGTTACACAAGTATGTGGTACCACGGGTTTGACTGTACTAAATTTATAACTCATCTCACTTGCGGGAAGATCAAAACTCCGGGAACGGGAAAAGCGTTGACCAAGACTCTTAGGGAGAGAAACTACGGAAGCGCAAGGATTAAGAAAGGACCAACTCTTTTGGGGTTCTTAGTCGAGAGCGTAAGTTTCCCTTAGATCTTGGTTCATCAGTCCTACAAAGCGGAATCATCGAGTTCTGGAACCTGCAGAGAGTCAAATTTGTGTGCGGTCACGGTTTATCTTTCCACAGCGTTTTACCTGAAAATCAGCCTCGACGCTCATCTAGAGTCAGTTCCAGTACTAGTCAGAATCCCTCAATCATTGTTCCACCTGTGGATTCTAGACAATCAGTTTTACCAGCAACAAAGAAATCCACCACTAAGCAAAATAGAAGTGATTCTGTCTATGAAATTGAAGCTAGCAATGAAGAAATTACTTCCAAAAAAAACATAGCAAACAATCAAAAAAAGCGTTTTACCTGAAAATCAGCTTCGACACTCATCTAGAGTCAGTTCCAGTACTAGTCAGAATCCCTCAATCATTGTTCCACCTGTGGATTCTAGACAATCAGTTTTACCAGCAACAAAGAAATCCACCACTAAGCGAAATAGAAGTGATTCTGTCTATGAAATTGAAGCTAGCAATGAAGAAATTACTTCCAAAAAAAACATAGCAAACAATCAAAAAAATACAAACACCAAAAACAAGAAGAAACAAAAAATCAATCCCTCTAACAATAGTGATTCAGAATCAATCCTTGACTTGGTTCAGGACTCTGAAACTGATAGCGCAAATATTTTGGCAACTAGGAGGCACCACGAAAAGAAGTATGATTCTCCACTGGAATCCTATGGAGATCCCTTCTACCCTTCCATTTTAACAATTTTTTTCTAATTCCTTATAAATATAAAAAATTCACAGGAGGAAGAGCGCAAGAAGAAACCACTCACCTGAAAAAATTCAGACAACTGAAGATAATAAATTTCTTTTAGTTAATAAAAATGTTGTAATCTTTTAATATACAA
>KN362044.1:0-11175 GCA_000785685.1 Uromyces viciae-fabae
GTTTCCCTTCCTAAACCGACCTCCGCCGATTACACTCCAGAAGTGTCCCCCCTTCTTAAATCGACTTCGTGCTGATTTAAGCAATATTATTAAACATCTCTTTCTCACTATCGTAAGTTGAACAACACAAAAATAGTCAACCAACTTGAATCAAGAAGCTCATACTTTTCTTTTAGTCTCTTTTGCCTTTCTCTTCCTTTTATTGTTTTGCCTTACCTCCCACTCGTATACTCAATTAGAGTCTTAGGTACTTTATTCTCATGTTGTATTTCTATAATATTATGTATTTTCTGATGAAATATTATGTCTTAGTTTATTAATGTTAACATGATCAAGGTACTACTTTTACCAGTGACTTCTGGCAACAATTTATGAAGTTACTTAACATCAAATCAGCTCTTTCCACCGCTTATCATCCTCAGACCGATGGACAAACGCAGAGGTTGAACCAAGTTTTGGAGGATTATCTGCGACATTTTGTTGATTATAACCAACAGAATTGGTCTGAACACCTTGATGTTGCAGAATTTGCCATCAACAATCTTCATTCCACTTCTTTGTCGATTTCACCATTCTTTTTCATTCATGGATATCATCCACGTTTTAATACTTTAACTACCCCTTCCAATCGATTGTCTGTCGACTCTTTTATACAATAACTTCAGCAATTACAGGATGCTGCAGTATCGGCCTTGCAGAAGGCTAAGGAAAAACAGTCTTTTTACCATGATAGAAATAAACGTCCTAACCCTAGTTTTAATCCTGGTGACCAAGTTCTATTATCACGCAAGAATATCCAGACTCTTTGATCTAACTCAAAATTAGATTATAGACATTTAGGTCCCTTCACTATAATTGAAATGATAGGAGATAAGGCTGTCCGACTAGATATTTGGGCTCATTATCCAAAATTGCACCCAGTTTTTAATACCTCTCTTGTTGTTCCATATAAAGAACCATCAGCTAATATTTTTCGTCAAGATATCCCTATTCAACCCAATAACCATTTGGTACCAATAGCTGACATTGATTGGTTATTTTTTGAGTCAGTGTTGGACTATCGTTCTAAACAAAAGGGTTCTGATGAATATCTCATATGTTGGAAAAACTCAACTCCATCACATGATTTTTGGATCTTGCTAAAAGACATTCCTAAACATTTGCGCAATACATTAATTTCTTTTTGCAATCACTCACGCTCTCCTATTCCTCTACTATTGACGGGTACAAGATAAGCCACATTTGTAAGAACTCGTCGTTTCTCTCACTACATATCAGTTAGGTAAATACATGATTTTTGGATCTTGCTAAAAGACATTCCTAAACATTTGCGCAATACATTAATTTCTTTTCACAATCACTCACGCTCTCCTATTCCTTTACTATTGACGGGTACAAGATAAGCCACATTTGTAAGAACTCGTCGTTTCTCTCACTACATATCAGTTAGGTAAATAATCTTAGTTAATGTTTTGGAGCAAGAATACGAATATCCGAGCATGTAGAATCGAGGAGGAAGATACCATCTCCATTCTTATTCTTAAGGATCAAATGATTCCACCCTTGATCAAGAGCACTCTTAACCACGAGGATCAATAATTTATTAGTTGTCCAAGCTTTTGTTGTTTCAGATATATAAGACCTATAATCTTAGTTAATGTTTTGGAGCAAGAATCCGAATATCCGAGCATGTAGAATCGAGGAGGAAGATACCATCTCCATTCTTATTCTTAAGGATCAAATGATTCCACCCTTGATCAAGAGCACTCTTAACCACGAGGATCAATAATTTATTAGTTGTCCAAGCTTTTGTTGTTTCAGATATATAAGACCTACTTTCTCCCCTCTGTTGTATTTCTTCTCATCACAATATTTTGTTTTCTAAAAACTTTCATTAAAATCAAATCAAATTTATAAAGCCTTTTAATACTGTAATTTTCTGAAATTATCCCGTCTTAGTTATCTTTTAGCCCGTCTGCGAGATATTCTGAAATAAATTATTTCAATGTCGAATATTAAGTCTAGTCATTACATTACACGACAAGTTGATGGCTTCAAAATCAAGGGAAGAAGTGGAATATATGGTAGAAAGGTATGGGGATGAAACTAGTAAAAAAACATTCGAAAAACAAACTCTTTTCACTCACAAACTTGTTTTTCCATTCAAAATATCTTGGAAAAATCGTGAGAGACCGACTTAGCTCAGAGCTTTAGAATCTTTTGTGAATCAAAGTTGAATGAGTCTTTTTCTTCTACTTCTTTTATCTTTTATCTTAGTCCATAAGGTCAGTCTTAAAGCAGTAACTATCAGTGAGGGTAATCTCATCAAATTTTTATGTTTACGATAAATTTGTTAGAGTCAATTCATTCATATTTAAGCTAAATTTCAATATATCTTAGGGAGCTGTTGTCTAATTGTTTCATGGCTTGCTCATATTTTTTAAATGAACCCAAGTTTCTACATCTGTTAAGGCATTAACAATTCAAAGAAAATGAAAAGATTAATCAGTTTGAATAATCCAATATTGCTTTTGTACAACAAGAATGTAGTTCCAAACATTCTTCTGTGGCTGAAAATAAATGGATTTGTGACATATTAATCATTGATTGTTTGTATGAGTATAGTGTTTTCATGTGCACCAAGAATCACCCCATTCCTTTATAATTTGGCTTCGAGGACTGAACCAGTTGAACAAGACCTTATTTTGGGATTTCCATTTCAACAACTTTGTCCCTCTCTAAGACCCAAACAAAATCTATGTGAAGCTAACCACAGTAATAGTCCACTGAATTCAACACCTTTTCATTTTTTTTGTTTTTTTTTTGAGTTCAAATAATTATGAAATGAACAAAAAAAATTAGTAAAAATTATTTAAATCTGTTTCTCAGCAGGAGTTCAAATAATTATGAAATGAACAAAAAAAATTAGTAAAAATTATTTAAATCTGTTTCTCAGCAGTGACATGTCACGTGAAACCCATGTAGTATAATCCCGCCTACCAGTTTTCGATCGAGCCAGCCACGCTCTTAAAGAATTTGTTACTTCCTCAATTCTCATTATGGCAACCGAAACAGTCAATCCAACCACCCAAGCCAACGCACCTACTACGGAGACATCCACCCCCTTACCAGCTGACATTCTTACCAAATGTGGGTCATCAATTCTAAATTCATGTTCAGAAACTTTCTTAACTGAAAATTTGTTAATTTTATTTTCGCGGTCATACAGATAAGACAGCAGGCGATATTGCAGCTAAAGCACTTCAACTGGTTATCTCGAAAGCGGTCAATGATGCGAACCTTCTTGAACTCTGTCGAGAATCTGATAAATGTGTCGAGGATGCTTGTGCGCTAGTTTACAACAAGGATAAGAAAAACCCAACACAGAAGGGAATTGCATTCCCATGCACCTTGTGCATTAATAAGTAAGCTTTCATATTTCGTCATGTACATACTTCTCCTAGAATGAAACCATACAGGATAGTGATGAATAACAAATCGCATTCAGTGTTGTTTGCCATTTTACACCCTTGCCCACAGACCCAGGTGCAACTCAGACTCTTAAGGATGGCGACAGTGTCAAGATTCTATTGGGCGCTCATATTGATGGGTACGCGTCAATAATTGGTGAAACGTAAGCGCTCCAGTCTTCTTCACCGTGCAATTTTGGAATATTCAACTTGAGCCTCATTCAAATGTTGCAGGATTATCGTGGGGGCTTCCGCTGCATCACCCGTCGTCGGTATCAAGGCCGATTTACTGGCCTCTGCTTACAATGTTACCGAACTTGCTTTACGATCAATTAAACCAGGTGTGAAGAATTGGGAAATTACTGATGTCGTTGCTAAACTGTTGAAAGAGTACAATGGTTCAATTAAAGGCATGGAGGGTAAGGCTCTATTGTTTTTTGAAAACGAAAGAAGAAAAAATAACATCATTGCTACATCAATCAACTGATTATATCAAGCCCCTCACCTCAGGAATGATTTCCCACCAACATCAACAAAGCGTGATTGATGGAAAAAAGACGATCAACTTGTTCCCTGCCGCTGAACACCATCGAGATAAAGATTCAACATTTATTTTCGAAGAAGGTGATGTATTCGGTCTTGATGTACTTCTCACCACTGGTCAAGAAACCAAAGTAAGTTAAGCACCAACGGGCGCTAGTCAACACACCTGTTTTCTTGTTTTTTTTTTCTCTCCCGATTCACGGGGTCCCTCCTTCAATGGTTACATTGTCATGTTAGCATGTCGTTCAATGTCATAATGGCAAGCGCACTTCATGGGTTGCTATACTCACCAGCCAAAAAAAGGCCACTCTTGCTCTCATGTCATCGAACGACGTGGCATGAGGACAAGGCTCAACTTTGAATATCATCTATTTACCCGGCCGAATCACCAAAACTGATCTCCAAATATGTTATTATTGGTTTTAGTCGAAGTCGCACGTTGATCGCACATCAATTTTTCAAAAGACTAGTTCTACTTACCAGTTAAAGATGAAAACTTCCCGGTCTACCTATGGAGAAATTGTGAAAAAAGCTGGAGCGTTTCCCTTCACATTGCGAACCTTAGATGATCAAACTAGGGCTCAGATGGGTGTCAAGGAATGTGTTCAACATGGACTTTTGAAAGAGTTTGATGTCACGTAAGTCTTTTCATTCCATTGTCTCATGAAATTCGGAATCTGACACCAATCTCTTATCTCCTAAATTTTTTTTAGCACAACATGCGATCCTAAAGACATTACTGCTCAGTACTTTGTGACATTTGTTGTAACCAAAACTGGTATAACAAGGATCACACCAGCTCCCACTTTTTACACCGGAAGTGCATCAGAGGTAGTCAAGAGCGAAGTCAAAATTCAGGATCCGGAACTAGTTGGTATATTAACAAGAAGTTTAAAGCCGAAAAAAAGCAAGAAAGCTACCAATGGAGCGCCCGCAAGCTAAGGTATTTGGTTTTGATTCATCTAGTAAAATTTGATTATACCCTAATTTACTATTACTTTTTCTTTTGACTTAGATTTTGTTATTCACATGAGTAAAATCAAGAAAGTAAAACGACGTTAGAAAAAGAAGAAAGACAAAAAAAAAAACAAGCATGAAGATAATAAAATATCATCTGTTAATTTACTTTTGTTTATTTACTTGCTCTCGATTATTATCATTATTATCTGCTTTGTTTTGTTTTTCTGAAACTGATGGTCTTAAATATATTACAAAGAAATCTTGATAGTTTAGTTATTTTTATTTCTTTTTTTTTTTTTTTTTCAATCCAAAATTGCATTGTCAGTTTGGCTGGAAATGAAAAGAGCACATATTGCAATACTTCAGGTTAAGTTATACCTTTTTTGTTAGGCAGAGCAGAGATAATGAAACATTCGATTGCTGAATTATATTTGTTGTTTACATGTCAATTGATTCATTATGATGGTTAAATCATTATATCAATGTCACTTTGAGTAAGAATCTGCTCTAGTTAAATTAAAGTAAATTGTTAATTGCTTATAGATGTTGATTTCAGTCATGACGCTTGGTTTGTCAAGTTTAACAGTACAAACAGACAGATTAAAAAAAAAAAAAGAAAAAGACAAGAGAGTGAAATCAAAAAATAATGATAATAATGAAAAATAAAAATTCAAGAAACAAAAGAAACAAACAAAAACAAATGACTGCGTAAAAATGAAAAAAAAAAAGATTAAATTAATGAAACAAAAATTAAAAAAAAAATGCCAAAAAAAAAGAAAAGAAGAAAAAGGATAAACAAAAACATTGAAAGAAAGAAAAGACGAATGTTTTATTATTTTAAAAAAGTAAATATTGTTGAATGATCATAAGAAGAGAAAAGTAAAAGTATGATGATGAATATACAATTAGGACAAAAAAAAAAAAGGAAATCTATAAATGAATGAATGAAAAAAAAAAAAAAAAACTAAGAAAACTGATTTAGATTAGAGAAACTACGACTATTAGTGAGATTTTTTGAATGAAGAGAATGAAGATCTTGATGAGAACTGGAAGAACGATCAGGATGATTATTAGTAGAAGAATTATTATTAGATAAAACATGTGGATCAGAATGAAAATCAAGAGAGTCATTAGAGAAAGATAAAGATTGAAAAGATTTAGAATGAACAATTTTAGATTTAGGTCTATCAGGATAAAGATGATTAGGGTTAACAATTGTATTTTTATCTATGAAATGACGCTGATATTGTTGTGGTTGAGGAAGTGAAAAATTTCGATGATTCCATTCTTCATTATTATTATATAATCGTTTGGTAGTTTTACTACTAGATCCATTACTGGATCCAGTTCGACTAATTGGAATTGAACCAAATAATCCTTCATCAATAGATGCTCTAGATGTGGTACTGGTTTGATATCCTGTTCCACCTGCCGGCGTTGATAATGAAGTGGTGATCGAAACAGGTGGAATAATATTATTTTCATCGTCATCATTTTCTCTCTCGATAGATCCTGCTCCTCCAACATTACTATTCCGATAGAGATTAATATGACTATTATTATTACTATTATCTAAGAATTTGGACGGATTTGGTGATCCCATCCTTGATGGTCGACCTGAGCGAGGTGAATTGGGACGACTTGTTGAGAGACTCCTTTGGGGAGGTAAACTCATCACTTTTTTCATTCTCCAGAGTCCAATGACTCTAGAAATAGTTTTTTGTATCAATTGAGTGGGACCATTGGAGCTAGTTGACAACATGAAATCTCGAGAAGAGCTTAGGCTAGGTTTTCTGAATGATCTGGCTGAACGAGTATGATTAAATGATGAATTATCTCTTCGACTAATATCACCTTCTTCCATTGATGTTAATAAGTATCCTTGTGTTGCATGTGAATCTTTCCGAAAATTGTTTGTTAGACAAGAATAAAGAAGCCATATCACCAAGGCTGAAAAGATAATCGCAAGAACGGTCATGGGTGTAAACCAGGATATCGCATGAGTTGTAAAATGGGATTTGAGACCTCCAAGTTGAGTTGAGTGAATTTGATCACCAAAAATAGATGATGATATATGATCACTTGATGTAGCGTGAGCAGAAAGTTGAGAAAGTTCTAATACGATTTTGCCTAATGTCCAACTGACTGTGATGTTACCCACTTCATTTAAACTTTGAAAACTGGGTGGTGGGTTGCTAACGAGACCTTTTTGAGTAGCTTTTTTGATACCTTCTAAATTGTATGATGTTCGATCACCTTGACCGCCTTTATCAATAATTCGAGGAAATCCAATACCTTCATGTAAAATGTTAATAATCCAAGCAGCTTTAAAACATTGAGATTCTAGCCTAGATAATTCAACCTTTGTTGGCCATCTTCCACTTCCCCTTTCACTTAGAGACCCTTGAGGATTGTTATAATCTTGTATAATTTCTTCCCAAGTTTGTTTACAATAATTTATAGCTTTTTTTTCAAATTCAACAAAATCGTATATCCCACCCATTGACCAAATGTCATGAGTTGAATACCAATATTCAGAGATTCCAATAAATCGATTGACAGAAAAATCTATCGAAGGAACATGTTTACCATTGAAGAGACAAGGATGATCTAAACAAGGTGCATCTTTATTAAGGAGTGGTGAGATATTCTTCATACATTGCTTGAAATCACCGGTACCATTAAACTGATATTTTGAAGACCATGATGGTAAAACAAGGGCGGCAGGCAGACATGGATCTGATATGGTAGCAAGATTTGATCGATCGGTTGAATGATTAATAGAATTTTGATGAGTTTCAATTAGTTTCTCTGAATATCTCTCACGGGCTTTGTTAGTACCATATCCAAGCCAAGTGGTAACAAAGACAGAATGAGTGAGCTTTGTACCATCTAAGAGTTTTAGTGTCAAGTTGGTTAGATTATCAGCATGTTGAATTTTTTGAATTTGATTAGGTTCAAATGCAATTTGAGTACTAGCTCCACCCATATCTAGAAATCCGAAGGTTGATCGTTGAGAGCTACTAGGAGCATGTTGGTTGTTGATCAAATTGAATCCATCCATCAAATAATTTACCGAAATCCAACCAAAGATACCCTCTTCTTCACCAGAGATGATTTGAATCTGATGATCACAATCCTTGATTTCAAATTGATAATTTTTTTGAATGTAATTACAAGCTTCATCTAGAATTTGATCTTGTTGAGATTGAGGTAATAATCTCATTCCAGCCGTTGCCAATAAATAAAAAGGAGTTGATGAAATTCGTTCAGTGGGGATTATTTTTAAGGCATGGTCCAACAAAGGTTTAAGATATTGACCCAGATGATGAGGATGAGTGCCAAATGAGGAAATGCCTATTCAAGATCAAGAAAAAAAAAAAAAAAAAAGAATCAGCACTGAATGATATCAATTTTATTTTATTTTAATTTCTGACCTGGTTCTACTTTGAGTTGCCATTCGTTTCCATATTGTACACCAGTCTGTATTCGAGGAAGGATGTTAGTGGGTTGATGAGTAGCCAATTGGTGTTTGAGTTGAGAAGGAAAAGACTTCCAGCTGTAAATTTGAATCCGAGTTCCTGAGCTACCAGCATCAAGTACTACACCAAATTGTCTGTCCTTGAGCCATGCTGATTTTGATGATTTTGGTGGTAAGTTCATGATAAAGTAGAATGAAATATAAAACAAAAAATAGGGAAAACGGAACTCAAAACTAGAGTTTTGTACAACTTTTTTCGTCGTTCGACCAAGTTTACGTCCGTGCAATGGTACGCGGACGTTTTATTCACCATTTCAAGACGCGACAGGGTTTTGTTGATTCCAAAGAAAACAAGGTCACACCCCATTTAAAATTGGTTTGGTTTGTCCAAAAAAAAAAAAAGGAAAGTCAAAAGCTTTGCAAGAAAATGCTCACCCCCCCCCCCCCCCCCCCCCCAACAAAAAAAAAATAACAGCACTGTTGAACCTCACATGCCTCAATTGATTGCTCAGTTCCATGAGGACTAGAGAAACAATCCGGTCAACAAAAGCTTATGGTTCAAAAAATAGGTTAATTATAAAACAAATTGAAGAAAAAGAACCTGCACCTGAGGGAATCTGAGGAGAAATACAATGAGCAACATATGAAATTATAAATTAGTGTACAAAACCAAAAGGAAAAAAAAAAAAAAACAATCAAAATAATAACCAAAGCATCAAAGAAAGAACCACAGGTGAAGAAAATGAAATGAAATAAATTTTAAAACATAAAAAAAATCAACAAGATAATAATAACCTGATGATATTCCTGGTTCACCCTTTCTGTGATACTGAAAAATTTATGAAACAACCAATCTAATCATTTTCTCAGGAGAATAGCTTTGCTATCAGTGACAAGAGGCACAACCTATGAAAAACAAAATAATATAAGCATTACATGTGATGCGATGTTTTGATTTTCTTATTTTTGAAAGATCTATCAATCAGATGTTGCTATTGTCAAGGTGTTTTCATTAATTTTAATAAAGTAAAAATAATAAAGGATAATACCAAGGGTGGGCCAGCTACGCTACAAGTAGCGTGTAGCATAGCGTAGTGTAGCTTATTAAGCTATGCTACAATCATGCTACTGTTAGTGGTTTTTTTTTCAGCTAATGCTACTTTTTTTTTGCCAAAAAAAAAAAAAAAAAAAAATAGCGTAGTGTAGCATAGATGCCTCAAAAGAAAGCTAAGGCTACCAGGAACTCCTGTAGCTTGTAGTGTAGTGTTGTTAGTTTTTGAAAGCGCTATGCTACAGTAAAGTGTAGCGCAATCAACCGCTATGCTACATGTGAGGATAGCATTTTTGATTTTTGCAAGCGCTATGCTACAACTTATTAACACAAGCAACCAATGTAGTGTAGCATACATTTTTTTTAACTTTCTTGTCTAATCTTTTTTCTTTCTTCTTATGATGGCATTTTGAATAATTTGAATATGAATAAAAATCTCATTCTTCAAATAAATAATATTTCAAATAATTAAATAAATCTCACTTTCAAAATTGATTTGATTATCAATATTTTGAATTTTTTAATTTTAGATCCTTGATTCTGATAGCAATTAAATCCTGAGATTCTTTATTGATGACAAGGACTTTCCAAGAATCAAAAAAAAAAAGAAAAAGAGAATGTGTCAGTAATATTCATGGTTGATTAAAAAAAATAAGAATATAATAAAAAACAAATGGATTTTGCACGATGTTTTTGAGAACCAATGACGCAGTTCAAGTGAAATGGGTCCAATATTGAACCTCTATTCATCATTTTGTCAAAGGAATTTATCATAGTAGTACTGAAAAAAGATAAATTAAATGAAAAAAGATAAATTAAATGAAAAAAGATAAATTAAATGAAAAAACATGGATTCTCTTTATTCAGGACAAGGAATTTCCAAGAAAAAAAAAGCAAAAGATAATGTGTCAGTAATGTTGGTGGCAGATTAAAACAAAAAGAAAATAATAAAAGAAATCTGGATTTTCACTATGTTTTTGAAAACCAATTATGCATTTCAAGTGAAATGGGTCCAATATTGAACCTCTATTCATCATTTTGTCAAAGGAATTAATTATAGTGGTAATTAAAAAAGATAAATTAAATGAAAAAAATAAAAAATGAAAAAAATAAAAAATAAAAAAAGAACATGGATTCTTACTTTGTGATTTGATTATTAATCTTTTAAGATTTCTAATTTTAAATCCTTCATTCTGATAGCAAGGACATCCTGATATTGTTCATTGAGGAAAAGTAATTTCCAAGAACAACAAAAAAAAGCAAAAGAAAATGTGTCAGTAATATTTATGGTTGATTAAAAAAAAAAAAAGAATATAATAAAAGAAATATGGATTTTCACTATGTTTTTGAGAACCAATGATGCAGTTCAACTGAAATGGGTCCAATATTCAACCTCTATTCATCATTTTGTCAAAGGAATTGCTCAAAGTAGTCATGAAAAAGGATAAAATTAATAAAAAGTAAAAAAAAGATCTTGTCAATAATGTTAATGGCCAGCTTGAAAAAAAATAAAGAAAAAAAAGGAGATCTTACTATATGTACTATTTTTGTGGGTTAGCGCTTTTTTTATTTTTTTTCCAGGTTTTTTTTTTTTTTCTTTCTTTCTTTTCTTTTCTTTTTTTTTTTTTTTTTTTTTTTTTTTTTTTTTTTTTTTTTTTGTATATTTGGGG
>JNCO01004518.1:0-15164 GCA_000785685.1 Uromyces viciae-fabae
GTTTGCGTCTGAGTAAGCCGGTGTTCTTGTGATTCAACAAGGTGAAGTAGAGCGGCCGGAGAAGTAATTTACTGAGAAACTCACTGGGAGGGCATGATGGAGGTTTGTGAATACATCACACCCGGTGAAGTTGATATTGGCAGTGGTGGTAAGAGATGGGGTAGCATGAACAAAACCAGAGTAACCAGTTTAGCAGAAGATGAGGTGTAGAAGTTGTACAAGACTAGTAGCATGGTGGGAAGGTGGGTAGCAAAGATGACATACATGCCTGTCAGTAAGTATAACTATGGGGTGGTCTTGATGCAAACATCAAAGAGGGGGAAGATGGGATGGTAGAAAATAAAGATGGTCAGGAGAGACTTACTTTTATATTGGTTGGAAGCCAAATATCAATGATATCATTATTTTTAGTGATAGAAAAAAAATTATAACATAACAAAGTGTCCAATGCCAGAGGGGATTTTGATGGGCACTGGCGGTATCGGACCTGTGCGTGAATATCAATCCACCAAATAGGCGGATTGATATTCACGCACAGGCCAGGGAAGCTGTGTAACTCTGGATACACAAAATATCCAGAGTTACAGGGTTCCCAAACCCCCTGGCCTGTAACTTTTTGCTGTAACAAACCTGTGCACTTGTGTGCACAGGTTTGGTGGGTGGTGGCAAAAATACTTACAGGCACACAGTGCAGCCAAACCATACCTAAGGGTTTAGCCTGCCAAGACCCAGCCCAAATACAAACCCAGGTCTTGTTGGGTTGGGTCAGGTTTTGGATTTTACACCACAAGCCAGCCCAGACCCAGCCCATGAACTGTTGGGTCACAGGATACAATGGCTCATAAGCTGTATTGACCACCACTGGCTGTTTTTTGTGGCTTTTTTTTTGGAATATTCATCAAGTTTCAAAAAAAAATGTTCAGACTGGACAATCTTTTTTGGATTGGCAGTAAGATAAAAGAAAATGAAATAAGGGTTGGAATATTCATCAAGTTTCAAAAAAAAATGTTCAGACTGGACAATCTTTTTTGGATTGGCAGTAAGATAAAAGAAAATGAAATAAGGGTAGACAATGTAAAGTGTTTGAACTAGTCAAAACACGTTGATTGTGTGTAAGCTCACGTGCTACTAATTTGATCTTCAATCTCGGATAAATTGCATAAAAAGAAAAGAAAGAAATAAAACATACCTAGTCAAAACACGTTGATTGTGTGTAAGCTCACGTGCTACTAATTTGATCTTCAATCTCGGATGAAGGAGATTGAAGTGCAACGTGAGCTTTTTGACTAGGGCTGTGAAACTCCACATGTGACATCCCGTTGACAAGTATTGTAACCTAATACTGTATAAACCCATATTTCTCCTCCTCTTAATGCATATTTGTGATCGTGTCTCCACAGCATTCAACAGACAAGACTAAGGAAAAGAATCCCAACAAGTACAATCACAGCCAGAAACAGGACAAATAGAATTACCTCTTTCTTGCCATTCCTTTAAATGATGAGCATGGCCTACATGTTGACACCTATGACACCATGCCCAAATTGCTAGTTTTTTTCCAACGACCACACCAGCAAAAGGCGACATTTTAGTAAGTTTATTTGACAATATGGGTTATATCTCTTTGTTTGAACAATAAATTCAAAAATGTAATGATAAAATTGTATGAAATAAGAATGAAAATCAATAAAAAAAAACCTACATGAATTTTTTGTATCGGAATTCGCCAATGGTATCAAACAAATTGAACACTTGGGTAAACTTTTTCCACAGGATCGACATCGATGTGCCTTTTTTATTTATAAGAATTATCAAGCGAAGTTTTTTTGTTTTATTTAAGAATAATAACAAAAACCCAAGCAATTGGGTCAATTCAGTTGATTTTTTCATATGCATCTTGTTAAGTATATTGTAGATATGAAAACTCGGAATCCCATATAACTCTTATTAATGAAACTTAATCTTGATGAAAGTGAATGAAATTAATATAGAAAAAGAAAAGCAGACCTGTCTATGATTTAAAGAAAACCCGCCAGGTCCAGATTTTTTAGAAGAACTGGAAGACAATCCGAGTAACGGAACTCCACCAGAAATAGAAGAGGAAGAGGGCAAGAGACTGGCACTTGGATTGGAAGGGTTTTGAAAATGAGAAGGAAGATCAGAAATGAGATTTAATTGTAACGTAACATTAGTTCCATCTGAGATAACTTCTTGGCAATGTTGACAACGAATCATTAATTGAGGAGGAGCAAAATAACTATTAATAGCATTATTAAATTGTTGATGATTTTTAGTTTTGATCATGTGATGATTAGGTCCATATTCAATTGCATCATGTTGCCTTAATTTCTGTCCGCGTGAAATATCAAATTCAATTCTAATCTTGAATAACATCCATCTATCTAATAATCTTCGATAACTTTCGATCCATCGTTCAGCGGCAGGAAGTCTAATTCGAGCAGGGATGATCAAATGGGATGCCAAAGCAGCAGTTTGTAGATCACCAGATCGATTGAGATAATTTTGAATTAACTCAAAACCTGTACCGACCTCATCATTCTTTCCTCCTGTTCGAGTTTTGTGGTTATTTTGATCTATTCCATAATCTGTCTTCTTGTTAGTTAAAGCAGCAGTAGACACATTGAGACCTGTTAACAAAATCCCCTCTAAGTCACCCGATTGAATTGAATCTCTAGCCGTTGATTCTAACCAATTAGAAATCTTTTCATCACTTAGAAATCTTAAACCAACTGCTAAACGATCTTTCAAAGGTAATCCGGTCTCATCAATTACTTCATGCCAATCTCCTGTTGAGCAATACGCAAAAATTGCTCGTAAATATGGTTCAGATGTTCTCTCGTCTGACAATTGTCGACAAACTTCATCGAATATAGGGTCTCGAGCTTGACTTAGTCTTTGGGTGTTTAAATGTGTCGCAAGGATGGGTGCAAGGGTGCGCAATTGCAAATCTAAAATAAATATCCCAATCAGTATTTATGTGTGGCGCATGTGCAACCATGCGAAAAAAAAAAGAACAAGTTGCTCCCCATCACTTTTCTGTAAGCTAGTGATTGCACGATGAGTGTTACCAGAAAAGAGTGCAACTGCACATGCTCTCCCATACATACCAAGTTGTTCATACTTTGCGACAATTTCTTCAATCTTTCCAGAATTATAATCCGGTCCACAAAGGAAAAGAGCAGTTTGACGTTGATCACTAAATTCAGAAGAAATTGTAAAGTTTTCAACTTGATGACTATGGTTGAAGGTTCTCAAAGCTTTCAAATATTGTGAAAGTTCTTTTGAGTGAGTGCTTGATCGAAGATTACTACTGGATGATATTTTTATTTTTTGCTTTGTTATGGTTGATAGTTGGACAATATCTCCAAAAGGTGGATTATTTGTGCGTTGCTGCGATGGAACTCCAGAATTGAATGAAGCCGTGACAGGATTAGATGGCATAGATGATCCATGTTCGTCAGATGGAGAAAATCCTTTCATGATGGCAAGAACCCCTTGGAAACTGAAATCGTATCCATTGACTGAACCTGTGCCCTGCTGTGATAATCTTTCGGAATCTAAAAAAATATGTCATTTTTATCATTAATCAATTCTTTGTGGACAACGATAAAATATTAGCAAATCGAAGTGAATATAAATATACGAGTAATCCACTCCCAAAAGGCACTTAATCCTGGATTCCCCGCAGTGACTTGTTGGTTCTTCATTGGCTAAAAGAAGGACAAGACTACGTCAAAATCATGGTTTAGCTAGAGGAGGAAAAAAAAAAAAAACTAACTTGGGGGCCATATCCGCTCACAGCTCTCCTCATCATAACGGCAGATATGTCATTTGTTAAAATTCCATGAAAAAGATTCGTTGATGAATTGGTGGTATCATTATGAGCTTCGGTTGGAATGGGAATATTAACTAGATGTCTACCAAATTTGTTGGCTAGTCTCAATTCAGTGACTTCTTGAAAAGAACAATTTTTTAAATCTAAACCGAGTTGGTGGGGTGGATCTGAATAATTTTTTTGATTTAGGTGGCAGGATGGGGTGATTGTATTGGATGCATCGTCTGACATTGGTAAAGAGCCCGGATTAATCAATTTAGGGGAGTACGTTTGATTAAGTTGAGTAGATTGAATTCTCAACCGAGTGCCATTTGAATATGCGATTTGACCCATGGATCCAAAGCTTGCTTCACCCGAGGGCCTAGATGTTACAAACTCGAGTTGACCATCGCAAGAAACCCCAAGGAAATCAAGATGGTATGCTTCTGAAGGATTAGTAGAATTTGTTTCACGAAAAGGTATATTTAGGTCTATAATTGATTGAGTGGGTCGACTAAATGGTTTCAAGAGTCGGGTTGAGAAGACGGTATAATTTGGAATTAAAACTTTTTCTCTAGGTGATGTAGATGGAGAAGAGCCACGAGGTAAAATACTAGATTTTCTAAAATTAAGAGTTGGATTGGAGAATGAGCTGGGTGAGTGAGCGGAAGCAGGAGTAGGAGTTGAAGAATTTCTTGAAGCAAATGGATTTAAAAGTGAACCATCATTCCATTGCCTTGAACTTTGAACCGCTGGAATCCCATCCACAATATCCCAAACTCTAATTTGAGATGAATTAGATGATAGAGTAGCTAATACACCTTTCCTTGATTTTGACCAAGTTAATGAGATGATTTTATTTAAATTTTCAACTTTTGTCGATCGTGTTGACCTAATTCGACTTGATGTTAAATTGCTATCATCTTCTGAAAATTCCAAAACACATTCGTTTGGTTTACGGGTATCCCAAATCTTGACACATGCATCATCACCCCTAATAAAAGAATGAAACCAATATCAAATTAGTTGGAAACATTAATCATGTAAAATTTAAATGAATGAATTGATTAAGAAAAATTGAATGACCATGTAGCAAATCGATGAGCAACCAATGGATCAGCCTTGATACCAGAGACGGATCGAATAGGCCATTGAGCAACAGGATTTAGGATATCAGTTGAATAATCAATAGATTGAGAAGATGAAGATGAAGGAAGATCATTATTGAGTAATTTTAAACCAGCTGAACGTAAATCATATAATCTCATGAGTTTTGTAGAACTAGCAGCTAATAGAGTTGGTTGAGAGGAAGATGAACTAAGTGACATGAATTCGAGTGAGTGAATGGCTTCTGAGCTAATTGCATGAGCAATTGAGATTTGATTGAGATGAGATTCATTTGAGTTGGTATTAATATTATTAGTATTGTGATTATAATTGTTATTAACATTATTGTTGTTATTAGATTGATGATAAGGTGAGAGAAGTAGTTGATGAGTTTTTTTATCAATGAGTGACGATAGAGGAGTTGAAGTAGAACGAGAATTTTGATTGGGAGGATTAAATTTAATTTGATTTAATGGAATTGAGTTTGAGTTTGAAGAAGAGATTAATTGAGAAAGAGCAAGTAATCTATCGACATGATAAATTTGTAAAGCGTAATCACGAGTTTTTTCAAGGGAGATTGCTAATAATTTACCAGAAGGATCGAATGTGATTGAGTTACAAGAACCAGTTGATTGTGATACAGGTAAATTGAAAATTGGATGAATTAAATTAGATTTTGATTTTGGAATTGGTACTAAAAAAGCACGACCAGTTTCAGTAGTAGCAGCGATTAAATCTAAAATTTGATGATGAGTAGTCCAAGCGAAAGACTTGAATCAAGAAGATTAGTATAATTGTTTAATTGAATTAGTTAGTTTACTAACCTTTGAGTTAAATGGTAAATCGAATCTTTGATAAATAGAATGAAAATGAATTTGATTTAAATGTTTATAAGAAACATAAGAAGTAATAGTTGAGTTTTTAATTAATATGAATTTACCTGTTTGATTTAAATTAGGATCACTTAGTAAGTTGAATTTGTTGATTGTTTCATTCTTATTCATTTTTTTAATTTATTTATTTGTTTGTTTATTTTGTTTTATAAGAAATTTGATTGAATTACTCATTTAACTGAAAATACAAAATTGAATTTTAATTTTTTTTTTTTAATCAAAAGATTCTTGATAAAATTCAATTTCATTACACAAATTACTTTTATTTGAATTTAAAATTGACTTTTGTAATTTAACAATAACATTTCGAGCTAAAACTACCATAGAATTTGGACCACAAACTAAATTAAAAATATGAAATAAAAAGTTAGTTTTTTTTTCAATTTAAAAGGGTTGAATTTAAGAAAGAAAAAAAAAAAAAAAAACAAACAAACCCATTACTCCTAATCTTCCTTTACTTTGTTTGGCTGCTGATTCAATTATATTTCCTATTTCTGGTTTAAAATATGATTTTATTATTCCATTCACTTCTTCCTTTGAACAACTCTTAGGATCCTCTTGTGTAATATAAATATTCTTATTCTTCATCTCATCTAATTCTTCCTTAAACCATTCAAGACATTTGCTTTCTCGAATAACCCAATGAAGTTCAACTAAACTACAACATGAAACTCCTCTAGCTTTACTTCCTCTTTGTAAACTTAATCCAATGGTTATAATTCCTGTGATTCCTGTACCTCCTCCAATTAAAACTACTGAATCACATGCTCTTAATGATTCCATAAATCCTCCATATGGTCCATCAATTAAACATCCTCCTAATATTGGTAAACTATTACTAATAGCTAAACTTTTCAATCTTCCTGTTAATCCATCTCGAGGTCGAAGAACAAAAATCATTTCATTCATCTTTAAACTATTATTCAATTCTTCTTCTCTTCCTTCTTCTACTTCAATTGATTTACTGGGTAATGAAGCAATAGTAAGTGGATGTGATTGCCATGGTTTAATATTAATAAATCGAATATAAACATAAGATCCTGCACTCCATGTACGTGAAATTGGTACTGGTACTCGAATACGTAATGCATTCGATTCAATTAATTCAATTGAACAAATTGGAATTCTTCTAAACCAACCATGATTTAAGGTATATGCAATTAATTGCCATACTAATCCAGCTCCCCAAAATACACTGGCAGCATGAACTAGTAAAATAAAATAAAACATTCATCATGTATTAATAAGATTTTATGCATCACTTGCTACTTTCATTTATATTATAACTTAACTGTACTGCCAAGAATCTAAAACATTCTCCAAGTGAATGTACATCCCAATCAGGAAAGCTTTTTAATATATACATAAAATCATCCAGGTCAGCAAAAGATCATGATTGATTTTTATATTGGAAATATTCGAATTTAAGGAAATTTACCGATAGCAGCAATCATATGAAGAATATAGAAATATTCATAGAATCTAGCCCTGTATTAATTAAAATCAACCTAATTTCAATTTATCATTCAAAAATTTAAAAAAATTTAAAATAAATATTTGAATGAAAAACCTTATTGGTCCTATGCTCATCAAACAAAGCCATCCTAAGGCAAGTAATGGGATAAATCCATTCCAATAAAGTTTATTATGAATAATCGTATAATGCCATGGTTGTTGACGTTGAATTCTAATGATCATCGTCCAAGTATGTAGGATGGACATATATAAACAAATCCAAGGTGCCCATTTATGAAAATCCATTATTCTTTTAAAACTAACACCTATTTATTTATTGGTTTTTTCATTTATTTAGAATAATTATTAGCAACAAATATCAATATTCCTTCATAACTCAAAAGAGAAACAGAATTTTGGTGAGCTTGAAATATTAAAACTGTCTCAACTTACCTGTAAGATAAACTAAAAAATTACGTTTTGTTGCTGTAAGATACAACCAAGGTGACATTGCTGTAGCCACCCACTCAGCTCTTATTCCCCTAAAAAAAAGTGAAGAAATGATTTAACGATACGTGGTTTACAGGAATGAATCATTCTTAACAAGTACTAACAAGGGTGATCCTCCATAATGCGGTGGTCGATAAAATGGTCGTCGTAAAAAGCAAACTAGAGTACTATAAGTTAAGAAACCAAAAAGTAAAATACACGCTCCAAGTGGTGGAAACAATGCTTGAAATACTACCAGTTGTGGATAACTGATTATTCTGACAAGTGCTGAAACTTTAGGATGGAAGCTGATTAAACTCATTCGTCCCATAATGCTTGTATATTCAAAAAATTTCAATAAACATTTCAAATGAGAAAACTGCATTATTTGTGGTATTCATCATTGTACAATGTTGAACTAACCGATTTAAATTATGCATCCTTTTGAGCCCATTGACGATGGATATCGCTATTACCACGAATAAAATGAAGTATGTGGTCCACCACCCATAGTACTTTGTCCATAACCACGGATCATTTGGAGCTTGGCAAGCAGCTTTTTCTGCTTCAGAAGGCATGTAAACCCCTATGAGGTTGTTTCTTTTAGTATTTGCCAAATCTGATGCTTTGGAGGTGATTCATTTCTTCTTCTTTTTTTTTTTCTTTTTTGGCTTTACCCACCATATCGGTGCCAGTTGCCTTGCCCAAGTGTGCCATTGGGATAAGTTCCATTCGTGTATCCTAAAATACATCTTCATTTGTTTCGTGTGAAGTGTGTGCATCAGCATCAGTTCTTATCACTTTTTTTTTGTATTTAATTCAAGAAATTCATTTTTTTCACCTACGGATCGTTCGAACCACCATACATCCCAATGTTATCGCTTGAGCTCATTATTGTTGAATAAAATTGTATCAATGAGGATGAATATAGTATACCCGAGGCAAATGCAAGTGCTGAGTGGCATACAGGTTACATTTATGCATGTCAGGTGACACTGATTTCGCACACATCTGCCATCTGCCCTACGGTGTTATCGCTTGAGCTCATGATTGTTGAATAAAATTGTATCAATGAGGATGAATATAGTTATACCCGAGGCAATGCTGAGTGGCATACAGGTTACATTTATGCATGTCAGGTGACACTGATTTCGCACACATCTGCCATCTGCCCTACACTAGTGGCGGTACACAACCGCTCCATTTTTGGAAGCGGGCGTCCGTTGAGCGCGCGGGGTGGGCAATTTTGTGGTGTCAAGTCGGGGAAAATCTGTATGTATTCCATAGACCACAGACAGATATGTACACACCCGGTGCAATCCGACGTGTGATTTTCGTCTAGATTCACGGGCGGATAACGCAGCCGCACCTGGCTACCGCGTCCACGATTTGACGACGTGTATCGTCAAATTGTGAAACAGCGTTGCCCACCCGCGACGTCGAGCAGGTTGGGCAACCATCCCGCTTGCCCGTCGTCCAGTAAAAAACCGCACGTACTCATAACGTGCAGTTTTTTACTGGACGACGGGAAAACGTGTAGCAAGCACAACGAGGTGCTTGCTCAAGTTGTTAAAAGCAACATTTGCGTTGATTTTTTTTAACGCATGCTCTACTTGTTTCACCATCACGTTGGATGGCTGTTTCAGAAAATTAAAAAAATTAATAATTATTATTAAAAATAAAAAATAATAATAAAATAATAAAATAATAAAATAAAAAATAATAAAATAATAAAATAATAATAAAATAATAAAAACAATTAAAAATAATAATAAAATAATAAAATAATAATTATTATTAAAAATAAAAAATAATAATAAAATAATAAAATAAAAAAATAAAAAATAATAAAATAATAAAATAATAATAAAATAATAAAAACAATTAAAAATAATAATAAAATAATAAAAAGCAACATTTGCGTTGATTTTTTTTAACGCATGCTCTACTTGTTTCACCATCACGTTGGATGGCTGTTTCAGAAAATTAAAAAAATAAAAAATTATTATTAAAAATAAAAAATAATAATAAAATAATAAAATAATAAAATAAAAAATAATAAAATAATAAAATAATAATAAAATAATAAAAACAATTAAAAATAATAATAAAATAATAAAAACAATTAAAAATAATAAAATAAAAAGTAATAATAAAATAATAAAATATTAAAATATAAAAAACAAAAAAACAATAAAAATAGTTAATTTTGATTTTGTATTAAAAATATTTAACTTTTATTGATAATGATTTTTAGGAAAATGAAAAAGGTTAATGCTTATTTTGTACACTTGTGAAAACACTTTGTTTTTTTTTTTTTGAAAGAAATAAAAGCAAAAGAATTGAAAAATTAAAAAAATTAAAATTAAAATTAAAATAAAAGAAATCCCTCAGCAAATTCCAAGGTGAAAGCCTTTATTCATCATCACTGGGAGTTTCTTGCCCACCAACTTGGACAGGGGCAGTACCTAATTCCAAATGGACATCAGAGATATTAGGTACTGTGATTGAATCTAAGGGGATGTCTTTGATTTCACAACCATGAGAGAATAGATCCTCATCCTTTTGAAGGATGAGTTGCGCATGCCTAAGATAAATTAAAAAAAAAAAACAAATTAGAAAATATTAAAAAAAAACAAATTAGAAAATATTAAAAAAAAAAACATGAAAAAAAAACATTGAAATAAAAAAAAACAACTTAATTTTGTTGAAAAAGTATTGGTTGGCCTTGAAGGAAATTGAGTCTATGATCAATTTGATCCCAATTGCTTGTTGATTGGGAAACACTGTGAAGGAGGTGGTGCACCATCACAAGACGTAGATGTGCTATTCTTATTCTGATAGGCCAGTTAGTTCGAGCCTTTTCTCTAATTAATTCAGTACTAAATTTTTCATTCTTTGCTGGGAGGTTATTGAAAACCTGTCATAATCAGAGGAAAAAATTAATTAAGAGGAATCAACTTAAATTAAATGAACGTAAAAAGGAAAGCAAAAAAAAAAAGAAAAAAAAAAACTCACTTCAACGATTAAATCATACAAATTGGGTACTGGCCCCCTAATTGATATACGATTGGTGACCAATATATTTTTTAAAAGCTAAAATTTAGGATCATATCAGTTGGGATTTACTTGAATAGATTAAAATTTGAAAATGAAAAAAAAATTAGAGGAATCAACTTAAATTAAATGAACATAAAAATAAAAGAAAAAAAAAAAAGAAAAAAAAAAAACTCACTTCAACGATTAAATCATACAAATTGGGTACTGGCCCCCTAATTGATATACGATTGGTGACCAATATATTTTTTAAAAGCTAAAATTTAGGATCATATCAGTTGGGATTTACTTGAATAGATTAAAATTTGAAAATGAAAAAAAAAACTTACAAGCACGCGGAAAGCGCCACGATGTTGCTTTAATTGTGTACTCATGAAATTTAAAAACTCCCCTAGTGTTGTGGGGTCATCAGAAAGGTGGCCTGGGGGGAGGTCTTTCTTTTTCCAGTCGATTGGTTTATTGTCAATTGCATCCTGGAATTTGGTTACATCAGTAAAAATCAATCATCATAAGAGTAAAAAAAAAAAAACTTACACGGCAAATAATTGGAAAACATTTTGTTAATGTACGTCCACTTTGATCTGTAGTGGAGGAATAAGCTTTGACCTTAGGGTTTAGAAGGGTAATTCAAGCCTTTCCCCGGAGAAACTCCTTTGTGTGCATCGAGATGTTAAGATTTTTTAAATTAACTTGTGGAATAAGATAAATAAAAAAAAAGAGAAAGAAAAAAGACATACCTTGATTGTATTGTCAAATAATTGGAAAACATTTTGTTAATGTACGTCCACTTTGATCTGTAGTGGAGGAATAAGCTTCGACCTTAGGGTTTAGAAGGGTAATTCAAACATTTCCTCGGAGGAACTCCTTTGGTTCATCGAGATGGTAAGGTTTTTTAAATTAACTTGAGGAAGAAGATAAATAAATAAAAGAGAAAGAAAAAAGACATAAAGAAATTGAAGCTAATCATCTTGAATATTACACTGACTCCACTTGGGCCGATGATCAAGATACTAGAATCTCCCAAAGCGGATCTCTCTGTCTCTGGAAAAGTGTTGTGGTAGTTAGGCAAACTTTGCCGGAAAGAGGAGGAAGTCTGTATTGGTTTTCATTTCACAGATATGTCACAAGTTTTGTAAATAACTTATCTTCTCATTCAACACGTGAAATATTTGATTATTCTTCTTGGTCATTTTTCCTTTTATCATCACAGGTTAAAAGCCTATTGCTCAACGACTCATCTAACCGATTACCTATATGGTAGAAACCCGAGACAGTAAAAACCGAGAAGAAAACCCCAACGATTACGAAAAAACAATAGAAAAGGAAAATAAATTAAAAGAACAAATACAAAAAAAGAAAGACTATCAAAAAAAATATCCAGAAGAAAAAAAGAAAGAAAAAGAAGAAAAATTAAAAGAAAATATAACAAAAGAAAAAGAAAAAATAAAACAAGAAAAAGAAGAAAAAAATAAAAATATCGAATATCCTTTAGAATCTACATCCTTATCCACTCTAAACAAACCCGATTTACCAGTCTCAACCAATTTCTATCCAGTTATTCCCCTTCCACCTATTACAAAAGAAGAATTTAAATACTTAAATTATAAAACTCAGCACGTTATTGTTCCTCTCCCATCATACAACCCAACCAGTTTACCGTCTCCGTTTTTAAAAGTAACCGACCTCAAACCTGACATCCCATCTCTTCAACTTCAAACCTCTAATCCAACCGAATCCCATTTTGCACCGTCAAATTCCGATATTATCTCAATTTCCGATAAGATGACGGAACACTCCGCAAGAACAAAATTCCTCCAAAATCCTGGCGATTACACGAAAACCGTTGAGAAGCTTAAAAAGGATGGATCCAATATCAACGAGTGGATCGACGGAATAGATACAATCGGAGAATTAGTATTTGGCATATCTAACTTCACGTCAAAAATGGAAAACCTATCTAACCTCTCATCAAACAAATACATGCCGTTAAAAGTATTTTTCATTCTCACAATCGATCGAGAACTAAAACCTCTAATATGATTGAAAAAAACCGCTGCCGAGGCTTTTGAAACTTTAAAAAAAAAATTCCAATTATCAAACCGTGTCCGAAAAATTGAACTATGGGACGAAATTTTGTTTAAATTAACTACTACCGACGCGAATACTTCTGTTTCGACACACCTTACTCGAATTTCTAATGTATTTCTTGAACTTGATCGTTTAGGATGCTCCGTTCCTCACGATGCTATAGCCAGCATTATGCAATGCCTAACCCCAGTCCCTTCTGGAACATCTCGCGTACAAATGTTACAGAGTATAGGTCCTCAAATTGACAAGATTGAAAATCCGACTCCTTCCGACGTACAATCTATCATTTCATCGTTTTTTAGCGAGGTCGTTCGTGGAAACTCAATGGAAAATCCGATATCTATTAACGCATTGACCAATCGGTTCAGGAACTACAAGGTCAATCAAAACTCCAATTTTTTTTAGCGAGGTCGTTTGTGGAAACTCAATGGAAAATCCGATATCTATTAACGCATTGACCAATCGGTTCAGGAACTACAAGGTCAATCAAAACTCCAATAGCAATCGTCAAGCTAGTCAGTACCTTACTCGTGCCCAACGACGTGCGCCCGACGATAATGATCGAGCTGCGGCGCAACACAACATCAATCTGGGTAATGTTACCATCCCGCCTGAAATCATTAGACGGCGCGGTGGGGATTGCGGTTATTGTAAAAATGGAGACCATTGGCGCCAATCTTGCCCATTGTTACGTCAACATTTATCGCTCCCTCCCCCAGGGCCGTTCCGCCACGAGGGCCCGGGCAGACCGAATATACGATCGACTCAGACAAATTTTCAAAACGACGAAATGCCCGGGCCCGACACGGTTCGCCCTGAAGACATTGGTTGCCCCGAGCAAAATTTAGTGCGTTCGGTGGCGTCATGGGACCCACAGCAACGAACCACACCCGTAATCGACTCTGGGGCGACCTCTAGTGTGAGCAGTTTCTTTCCACAATTTTCTTCTTTCACACCTTTTAAATCCGAATTAAAACTCAATCTCGCATCTTCGAATTCTCACATGTACGCAACTGGTTACGGCAGTCTCCGAATCCGATCTGGGAGCCATGGGGACCTCCTACTCCCTAATGTACTGTATTGTCCAAACGCGAGCGGTACTCTAATCTCACTCGGACAACTTATTGATATCGGTTTTACTCCTTCATTTCAAGATAAAAATATTATCCTTTCTCATCCCGAATTTAAATTGTCAACGTCTTACCGCAATCGAACATGGTACCTAGATAAAGTAGACCACATAAAACCACAAGTAAACGCAGTTAAACTCACTCCCACGAAATTCGTTAACGATGCTTATTTCTGGCACTCGACACTAGGACATGTTTCGGACAAAGTAGTAAAAAAATTCCTCTCCTTGTATCAACCTAAATACGACCCGAAATCTTGGGACAGTTTTTTTTGTGAATTCTGTAAAGTAGCGAAAAGTGAAAGAAGAAGAGACATCACACCTGATTCAATCCCGAAAGATACTCCCCTCGATTTGGTAGTAAGCGATGTGCTTGGGCCGTTAGATCCTGATTTTTTTGGTAACCGATTTCTACTTACCATTCGTGATCATGCTTCCACTTATATAAATGTTTATGCAATGAAAAAACGGTCTGAAGTGCCAGATTTAGTATTAAAGACTTTTACCATGTTTAAAAACAAATTGAACCGCGCACCTAAGTATTTCCGTTGTGACAACGCTCAAGAATACCACTCTAAAGATTTTCAAAAAAAGTTGAATATGCTGGGAACTGAGACAATATTTACATCACCATACACTCCTGAACAAAACGGTGAAGCGGAACGTGTCAACAAAACACTAGGAGATATGGCACGAACTATGTCATTGGCTTACAACTTACCAGATGAATATTGGTCATTAGCATACCGACACGCTTGTTACTTACATAACAGATTACCGAACACTAGAAATTTTGAAACAACACCAACTGAAGTCTTGTTTAATCAAAAACCTATTTCAATAACTCTACACCCGTTTGGAAGCCCGGCCCTAGTTCATAAACCTAAAGAAAAGAGAAGAAAACTCGATCTCCGCGCAACCAAAGCAAGATTTGTTGGAATTCAAAACGATGGACGAGCGTGGATTTGGATGTTCTGGGATGATTCAGTAAAATCCCTTATCTACTCTGATGCTGCCGAATTCCCAAATTCACAATCTTATCCCGTAGTGACCCCATGCACTGAAGAAATCATAAACGCAATCACTTTGAAATTGGGAGAAGTTCCTACTG
>JNCO01004522.1:0-15163 GCA_000785685.1 Uromyces viciae-fabae
AACCTATTTTTTTGGATCGGATGAAATGTGAAAGAATCCGCAGATTCTTTGTGTCAAAATAAGCGCCTATGGTACAGCTGATTCTGAATCCTCAGATTTTGAGAAAAAAATCAAAACCCGCGTGGAATCCTGGGATTCCTAGAGCTATGGTACGCACCCTTAGAGTGTTTTTGACGAGACAATCTTGTGAGTTTATTGAGAGATTGAATGAGAAAAGAAAAGTACAACTCGGTGAGAGCACCTTTTATATTATTCAATCTAGTTAGGTTAAACACACAATAAATGACTCTATAACTACTTTGCTGCGGTTACATAATCGCCTTGAGCTGGTTAGTTCATTACCCCCCCTTACTCAATGCCCTTGATGTTGATGGAATTAATGATTTGTTGTAGTTTAACTTTGCCTAAAGCTTTGGTGCACATATCAGCTAGCATATTCGCGGTTGGAATGTATTTAATTTTGAATAGGCCTTGGTGATAAACCTCGCGGAGCCAGTGATAGATTACATCAATATGCTTTGTCCTTTGTTGAAAGAGAGGATTAACAGCTAATGCAGCTGCACTTTGGTTGTCTACGTAAACGGTGATTCACAGGAGATTAGTGACATTAACGGAGTGAAATAAATTTTTTAACCAAACTAAATCTTGAACACCTTTGAATAAAGCTCGGTATTCTGCTTCCGTTGAAGAAGTAGAGACCATTTTTTGTTTCTTGGATCGCCAGGAGAGTAAGTTTTGACCGATTGTGGCGATATAGCCGGAATAAAATTGTCTAGTGTCTGTGCAATTTGCCCAGTCAGCATCAGTATATATTTTAAGATCATTTATCTTGCAGTTTCCATTAAGGATGATACCATGATCAGATGTACCGGACAGGTAACGTAAGAGATGAACGACGGCATTCCAGTGGACGATGCCGGGTTTTTCTAAGTGTTGAGAAAGCTGAGAGATAGTGAATTCAATATCTGGCCGAGTAGAAACAGCCAGATAATTAAGATAACCTAAGGCTCTGTGGTAGTTGATTTTACGACTTTTAAACGCTAGATGGTCTGCATCAGTAGCTTTAGTGAGACGAGTATTTTGTATCATTGGAGTAGACATGGTTCTGCATTCTAGTAAATTGTAGTCTTTTAGTATTTTGCATGTGTACAATTCTTGAGAAAGCAATAATTTGTTAGGCGAAATACGAGTTAATTTGATGCCAAGGAGATGAGTGGCAACCCCTAGATCTTCCATAATGAACACATTGGAGATGAGTTTTTTGAATTGCTGAACATCATGACTGACAATGATCATGTTGTCGACGTAGACGTGTACAAAACATTCCCAGTCTTTCACAGCAGAGATGAAGAGACAAGGATCGGCGGATGAGGAAAGAAAATCGATGCTCTTGAAGAATGTCTCCAGCGCTGCATACCAGACACGCGGTGCCTGTTTTAAGCCATAGATAGCTTTTTTCAGCTTTAAACAGTGAGTAGATGGGATATCCAATCCCATGGGCGTGCACAAATGAACTACTTCGTCAAGAGTGCCGTTGAGAAACACATTCTTGGCATCCATCTGATGGATGTCGTAACCTTTGGAGAGACCGATAAGAAGGATGAACCGGAGACTTGTGGAACGACCGGTAGGAGCATATGTCAATAGCTGGTCATGAACTTCTTGTCGACTTCCTTGAGCACAAAGTCGCGCCTTGTACTTGAGTAAGTTTCCGTCAGAGTCAGTTTTGTTTCGAAAGACCCAAACTGTGTTCAACAGGGTGATCTCGGGAGGTGTTGGAACTACTTCCCACAAATTAAGTTGCTTCATAGCGTCAAGTTCTTTTTTGATAGCTGAACCCCACTGATCTGCGTCGGGGAGTGCCATGGCTTGTCGATAGGTTTTTGGAACGGTTTTGCAAACCAACACCGTAGCAAGATTACCATGACGCTTAGTTGGAAGAATATTGGAAGTCAAGATTTCTCTATTTATGTCTCTTGGTGCTTTGTCGGATGTTAAAACGTAGTCCCAACCAGGCTTAGGACGAGATGTGCTCGCCTGAGGCGGCACTAATTGAGTTTCGACATTGTCAGATGACATAGGCACATCGCTTTCAATAGCGTTAGCTAGTTCTTCAGAGGCAGGATCATGTGTAATGTCAACGTTGTCTAGCTCGTCGGATGGAATAACTGATGGGTCTTCAAAGAGATTAGGCAACTCGGCAGGAGTTTCTTCTGATGATGGTGATGGAATAGTTTCTTCAAACTCCAATGGATCAAATGGATCAAGCCATGTGTTGCTGTCAGATGAATGAAAAAGTTTCAGACCAGGGAATTGGTCTTCAACAAATCGCACGTCATGACGCCGAGCGACGTTTCCTTCAGATAACAAGACTCGTCAGTTGTGAGCGCCCGTCTGGTAGCCGAGAAGTAGACCTTTTTTGGAGGTGTCTCCGAACTTGCCATCATGCTGATGTTTCATGAGATTGATGTAGGCGAGACATCCAAAAGGCTTGAGGCGTGATAAGTCAAAATCCTTTTGATGCCATTTGAAATGGGGAGTTTCCCATTTGATCGCTCGCATAGGTGTAATGTTTTCGAGTAACACTGCAGTATTGACTGCAAAACTCCAATAAGTAGCTGGTAGATTTTCCTGTTTAAGAAGTGCTCTCGCTTTCTCACTGGTAGTCCTGTTGCCCCGTTCCGCAAATGGGTTTTGTTGCGGTGTGTACGGTGATGTAACTTGTATGTTTACTCCGTTGTCTCTCAGAAAGGAAATGAATTTGGTTGAATTAAATTCACCTCCACCGTCAAAGACAACGGTCTTAAGTGGATGATTTGGGTGTAAAGTTTTTATATCGGTGTAGTATTACATAAAGAATGAAAAAGTTTCAGACTTTTTTGTTAGGAGAAAAACATGACCATAACGGGAGTAAGAATTGGTAATTTTTAAATAGTACTTGAAACCGTCGACAGAAGGAGGAGATATTTGTCCGCTTAAGTCCATGTGGATCATCTCTAAAGGCTGAGATGCTACTGGAAAGGTTCCTGAGAAAGGTAAGCACGTCAATTTAGCTTGTAGACAAGCATTGCAGTTGATGGAATCAACCTTGATTTTGTACATTTTGCTTAAAGCTTCAGCTTCCGGATGACCTGCACGTCTGTGAAGCAGTTCAACATCTTGAGTAACAGATTTTCTGGCAATAGCAGGAGTTAAAGACGCACCTGCTGGAACCAGAGAGATTCTTATACTGCAAGTGCCATTATCGACAGTAGCCTTGAAAATGGGTTTTGAATCGAGGATCATGTTGAAACTGCATGAATCAATGCGCTTGACATCGCAGTTTTTGGAATAGAGTCGACCAAAACTAACAAGCGGACCAATGAGTTTTGGAACATGTAATGCATCGAGAGTGATGACGGAGCCATCTAAAGCGAAAAGGGCAACTGTTCCTTCTCCGATTGCTTCAAGTAGGTTTCCATCAGCCAATTTGACTTTGCCGGAGATTGGTTTATAGTCGCGGAAGGCTGATCGGTGATGAAACATGTGGTGGCTTGCGCCACTATCTAAGAAGACTTGGTTGACGTGTTTGAAAGCCGAGTAGGCTTTGGCGATACAAAGGAGTCCACTCGCCGTGATTTGATGGTTTTCGGCGGTAGGTGAAGCAGAGTTTTCCGCATCGGCAGAAGCGGCGTTTGCGGTGGCTTGACATTGTTTGTTCTTTTTCAATTGACTGCATTCACTTTCCAAATGTTTGGTGTTTGGATTGTGCTTCCCGTTTTGACATGTGGGATACAGACGAGAGGCAGCATAAGCGGTAGATTCAGTTTTTACTACAGTGGTGTGTGGGTTGGAAATGGCTCGTTGTTTGCTTTCCAATGTGTCTTTGACCTCCTCGATAGTAAGGGGTCTCTTTGCGTATAGTCCGTCTTTGGTTCTGACTAGCTCATGCGTAGATGGGAGTTTGCTGACGATGAATTCGGCGACCAGAGATTCTTTGATATCGGCGCCTACAGGGTTCCCAATGACGATGCCGACAGCCGACATGGCACTGAGATGATTGTTAACGTTGGTGATAAATTGTTCAAGCCCGGAAGACTTAAAGGCTATTGACATAAAGTCTTGGAAGACTTTTGCTTGATTCTCGTCTGATTTAGATTCGAAGTGATGTAAGAGTGCATTCCAAATGGTGACTGGGTTGTTGGTGTTGAAAGCAGCGCGGAATCGATTTATATAGGTTTGATCCATATATAAGCTGAGGATACCTGCTGTACTAGAGCGTTTAGTTTTGTATGTGGCAAGTTCAGTAGGATCGGTGGGTTCAGGTTGTGTCTCCAGGTATTGAGCAAGATTGTTGGCGAAGATAGCCACAAATCTTGGTTTTCCAAGAAGTAAAGTTTTTCGAGCCAAGCATAGGCAATGCATATTTGGCAAAAGAGTCGTTCATATTGAAGTGAGATTTGATGCAGTATGGTTTTAACTAAGCCTCTATTCAGTCGGAGGCTGGGCTCATAACCTAATAGACGAGCAGCGTCTGAAGGTAGCAACCGACTAATGTGGCAAAATCTGAAGATAGCCAAATGGAGCGTCTTAACGTTTGATAGAACGACGTGAGAGGAGGCGACGAGACACAACACACCTGAAGATAGCCAAATGGAGCGTCTTAACGTTTGATAGAACGACGCGAGAGAAGGCGACGAGACACAACACACATAAAGTAATTTAGAGTGTTTTTGACAAGACAATCTTGTGAGTTTATTGAGAGATTGAATGAGAAAAGAAAAGTACAACTCGGTGAGAGCACCTTTTATATTATTCAATCTAGTTAGGTTAAACACACAATAAATGACTCTATAACTACTTTGCTGCGGTTACATCATCGCCTTGAGCTGGTTAGTTCATTAGGACCAAGGGAATGCCCCTCCCTTGGTCCAACAGCACCTGCATCGTTGGACCAATGTTCCACCAGTGCATGTTTCAACTCAACATCTTGGTTGGGACATGGTTGGTGAGTCCGCTCAAATAAAAAAAAAATACATTCACAATCAGCTGTAACTTAATCGCAACTCCCAAAAGTTTGGTAGACCTGCAAAAAAAAAATTCACAAAAAAAAAAGAAGAAAGGCATTAAAGGATGTGTTGAATATGATTGAAAGAATTCATTCCAATAACAAATGATCAATGGTGCAGCTTGCTACACCCATGCTAGAAATTCCACCATCCCTCAACCCATGAGATTGCCAGTTCAAGCCGCGCTGGGTCTTTTGCAGTCAAACACTTTCTTTTGTCCAGGTTGGGGCACCGGAGAAAACTCATTGCTTTTGGGTTGGTCCTTCCATGCCGCTTTTGCATGACAACCTCATAACCTTAGACCGAGGTTGGTCACCAAGCAAAAGCAAATGGTTGGACCAACCCCCCATGTGACGGTTAGATCACCGTTTGTGTGGCCTGTGGTGTAGATAGTAAACAGCGGGGCTAATTCCACCCCGCGGCAATGTGGTGTCCAACGTGGACACAACTCAGTTTTAAGCTGTGGAATTTATATTTGTGTTTGGATGTGGTGGCAAAGGTGGAGCAGTGGTTGGAGTGGTGGAATGCATTGTGCAAGCTGATCAAATGCTTTGGCAGAAGGTGGAGAGTATCTGCAGGGTTATTTTCCTTTAGCGTTGGGGATTTGCTGCGCTTTTATACCAAAAGAAGAGTAAAAGGGGAGCGTAGGGTTTTACGGGGGCTGAGTGGTTATGCAGATTAGGCAAGCAGAAGTGGGTTACTCAGGAAGGTGCTGCGGGGTTGATTGTGGTTAGGGCTGCGGATCAGCAGGGAAAGGAGAAGATTTTTAAACAGATAGCGATCCAATCCGGTGGGCTGTGAGACGCGGGGTAGCAACAGTCCGCAGTAAGGGTTTGGGTAGTAAGGCGGACACGTAATTGATGATTGGGGCAAAAGGCTGTGCAGACAGAAACCGGGGGGTACGCGGTGGAGAATGGGGGGGTTGGGGAAACGGGGTGCGGGAAGGGAAGAGTGGGAGCCGGGAATTGTAAATAGGGATATATATATATATAGATATAGATTTTTTTTACTCATCTTTTGAATAGAAAACTACTTTAAGAAAAGGGAAAACTCATCAAGTGACTTAAGGGGAGCAACTGCGGAAGCGCTAGTGGATAGAAAAGGGCTGATCAGTTTGGGGTTTCTACTCAGAAGCGTAAGTTACTCATAGTCTCTTGTTCAAATAGTCTCAAAAGGTGGAATCATTGAGTTCTGGAACCTGCGGAGGGACAACTTAGTGTGCAGACACAAGTTTTCTTTCCACAACGTGCACCTTTGCCAACGGTAATATTACCGTCGGGAAGACAATTGTAGGGGAGGTGGGCTCCCCACCTTTGTAAAACAGCGGATGGCACACCATGCGGCTATCTCCCCGTCGGTTTCTGCTAAAGTGCAGCCCTCACGGTTTCACCAACACGTTGGCCGGATTCTCCCAATTAAAAAATAAATAAATAATGATAATTTTATAAAAAAAAATAATAATAATTTCAAAAAAAAAAAAAAAAAAAAAAAAAAAAAAAAAAAAAAAAATTAAAAAATCTGACTCTCAACCTTGAAAATCCTCTCAACTCTGAAAATCCAAATCCATCTTCACCACTCAACTCCGCCTTTCACTGATTAAATTTTTCTTCTTTCTTCCCAAACCATCATGGATTCCTCCATGATGGGAACAACTCCAACCCCACCACAAAATTAATCAGACACTGAACTCACTTGTCCCAGTATTGACTGGCTCAAAAATAGTTCAAAGAAAATCAAAAATGGCTACATGATTTCATTTGAAGACCACATCAAACTTTTTAATACCTTGAACAAGGAACAATATTTTTTTTTAACTGGAATGAATCAAACAAATTAGAAAAAGATCAAGAAAGACAAAAAAATAAAGAACTAAAAACACAACAGAAAAAATATGACACATTTTAAATCAGTTTACTGAAAAAATAGAAGAACTAAACAAGAAAATTGAAATTAATGAAAATACAATCAGCTTACATAAGAAGAACACACCCCAAGTGCTCCAAAAACCCAATCCTACCCTCCAATCTAACCTTAATCTCACTTGGAACCCACTGCCTGCTTGTCCGGTCAATGCTCAAACAAGCTGGAGCAATAAAACTTGCCAAAACAACCATTGGGTTGCTTTTAACCAACATTTGACTCAAACCGATTCTCCAAATACGCATGGTGTGTACCTGCCGCCTCTTAATCAAAGGATAGACCCCCCTTACAATCAACTGACACCGCCACCGGCGAATTGGTTCATCAAAAAGTTTACAATGGGTTTCTTCATAATACAGAAATCTAAAAATGCCACACCATTTTCAGGCATGATGTCAATGCAAATTATGTCCAGGGTCAACAAGACCCTGGCTTCCTTCCGAGATTTAGTCAACGGCACCAAACCAATGGTCCACGGTACCATCATCCTCCAATCAGTAGACTTGAAATTCTATTCCAAGACATTCAGAAATGGTGTTATGGCTCCTACAAAATAGACACAGGTGGGCCCATCTCAGTGATCCTGCCCTAATAACTAGACTCAGAAATTCAGAGAAATAATGAATTGACTTGGATAATCTTATTGACAGCATTTGCTTGGGATTGTTTTGAACAGAAACTTTTGGAGTGGATTGCTTTTGAGGAGAAAAGTTTGCCTCTTCATATGGGAACTGATACAGATCTTGAGGAGAATCTTATTGAGAAAGTGGCACATGCCAGCTTAACTGTGGTACACTCGAACCTATCAGGATGTCACAAGTATTTTACAGGGGCAGATACTCTATTACACATTAATGGATTAATTTCAGCAAAAGAGGTTACACATGCAGGACTCAAACCCACAACCTCAACCTCAGATACACTGTTACAGACAGAGAAGCTAGCCGTTTTGACTCACCGCGCGCAAACAGGTGACGTATTTTGGAATACGCTGCGCTGATGTATTTGCCCGCGTCTAGCCGCAGTATTCCACTTCACCTGAGATGTCACCCTCCGGCATGCTGGGCCGCATATTGCATGCTCACTCGGTGCCCTTGAATCTTGATTCAGCACAAGATCAAAAAACTCAACACAAACACCCTCAATCAATCACCACTCATGTCAGACTCTATTCAAGTTTTGTGAACCTGCAGTCTATGCATCTCCTCCAATCCCAACGGTCTGCTTGTCCATCCTTCAACACTAAGTAGACATCAAAATTTAACTTCAAAAAACAATAAAAATACGAATCTCAACCGGTCCTGCCGCATTCAATCCCGTAGAATTTCTTATCAGAACAACATGCAAACACCCACAGAAGATAATGAAACCCCCAACCCAGTTGTTGAACCTGCCTCTCAGTTGACTGCCAGCTTATTTGGTAGATATTTTTTCTTTTCACTTTCTTTTCACTCTTTCTGTTTTGAATCATTGATTGATGTGATATTTTGTGTTTTTTTAGAAAGTGTTCTTTACTTAATAATGTGGCTCTACTTAGTTTGTGGACTTAGTCAAGAAAAATGCTGTATTGCATGTGACCACCTCTTATCAATCATTCATCTATTCAGTAGACCCAATGACCAGCTAGATCACCTTGTTGCTCGAGATGTCCGCACGATAATGAAGCGACTCAATCTCACACCAGAATTTTCTTACTATATCTGTTGTCCAAAATGATACTCGCTTTATCCAGTCAAATCCTATACTCAGATTTGTCGATATCAATCAAGCTCAAAAGCTCAAAAATGTGGTAATCAACTTGCTAAGATTCATAAGTTCCCTCGTGCTAATATTCTTCCATTGAGGAAATCCCGCTATATCTCAGAACCTCAAACTCAATTCAAAATGAATTTTACAACTCAAGAGTCCAACAAATGGCTCCAATGGTTTTTGAATTCACCAGAAGTGGAACAGAAAATAGAAGATTGGGCTGATCAAGTTTGCAAGGCTCCATCTGATTTCAAGTTTGATAATCTACAATCAAAAAGTTGGAAGAAGACAAACCCTGATAAAATCAAACCCCATGCCAAAGGAAGTTTCCTTAAATGTTCAACTTCTCATTATTTGTGGATTGGTTCAATCCGTTTACCAACAAAATTGCTGGACGGAAAGCTTCTGTTGGTATTTTAGCCCTCACATGCCTAGATTTACCACCTAACATTCGAAATCAAACTCAGTACATATTTCTAGTGGGTGTTATACCTGGTCCACACGAGCCTGATATGGTAACAACTTCAAACATTCTCAAACCTTTGATTGACGAGCTTCTTATACTAAACGATGGTCGCCAAATGTCAACTATGAAATTTCCCAATGGGAGAAAAGTAGGTGTAAAGTTAGGAGCTATTGTCGGCGACATGGTTGAAACACACAAAGTTGCTGGATTCAATTCTCACTCCGGAAATCGATTCTGTTCTTGGTGCTTCTGCAAAAAAAACGAAATTCCCTTCCTCATGCTTGGGAGGAAACAAACTGGAATTGCAAATATTCAACATTCAATCAAGTGGAGGGACTTGCCCACTAACGCAGCAAGGGAACGGGAAGTCAAAGCAATCGGTGTTTGATGGTCCAAATCGAATCACTTACCGTATTGGGATCCAGTCAATAATGTTATGCTTGGTGTCTTGCACAACTGGTACAAAGGTGTCTTTCAGCACCACTTTAGGGTCAGGTGGAATTTTGATCAAGAAACAAAGATGGACTACAAGGACAGCGACATGTCCTCAGACTCAGAGTCATCAGCTGAGGAACCTGAAGAACTGGTGGATGAAAATACAATACTCAAAATGTGTGAAAAAAGAAAAGTTCTCTCATTACTACCATCTGTCACAGTCCCAAGTGGAATCACACGAATACCAAAAGGAATTGGGACTAAAAGTAATGGAAAGCTCAAAGCCAGTGAATGTCATTCCCTTTTTTCAACTCAACTTCCTTTAGTTGTTCTAGAGGTATTTGGTAGTATCTGGTCTGAACACGATCAAGAACGTAAACTAAAAATTTTAACCAACTTGGCTAGTTTAGTTGAATGTACTCATTTTTTTGAGAGCAAATCAATCACCGTGGAACAGACTTTTCAATTTGAAGCAAGCTATTTACTCTACTGTGATACTTCATACACTCTGTTTCCCAATATCTCAATCCGACACAATCATCATTATGCGCTCCACATTGGTGAGCTTTCAAGATGGTATGGACCCTTAATTGGTCTTTCAGAATTTTCTGGTGAGGAACTTAATGGGATGCTTCAAAACTTGTCAAAAAATTTCTTACTTGGTATGTTATTTTGGAAAAATCAATCTTGATTCTAATGACTGATTTCAATCATCAACTCAGGTCAAATGGAAACATCAATGATGAAAAGGTTTTGTCAAATTCAAAGACTAGCAAATCAAAAATAATATTCAAAGCTCACAACCCAAGCAAAAGATTTAGGCTGGATGACTATGCTAGATATAAAGATGTATGAAGAATTATTGGCGCACTTGAAAAAAGAAAATCAATCCCTTCGTGATTACCAACAATTTCGTCACCCTCTTGGCTCACTAATACTTCAGTGAAATGTGACTCAAATAAATTAAATATCTTGTGCCAATGGTCAACTAATTCGGCCGAAAAACCAAAAAATGGTGTGTGGTGGTGGTATAACGACATCAAACGCTTTGGATTTGTGATCCATATCATCAAAACTTCTGTGGAAGAGCTGGATCCTCAAGTTGTACTCGAACCAACAAACTCTATCAACTTGATTGACGAGGAAAGAACTCAATCTAATTGGCAAGAAATCTCAAAAAGGATGCAGGTAGGTGTGGCAAGTCTCATGCATGGCCAATTTACTTTGGTAAAAGCATGTAAAATACAAGGACTTTGTGTGCATATAAGGAGATAGCAGCATGGGTTTTGGGAAATACCTACCCTATGGTATTGTGGCGAGCACTACCTCCTCTTCCCCCCTGCAAGCCCCCCTGCGAGTCTGACCCAATGGAAGATCTTACCTCCAGTGTATTTTGATGGGAAACAAAACCCATTTCATTTAATTTTTACTTGTTTTTTTCTTCTCATGTTGTTAGGTTTTGTCATCTTAGTCTTACAAAGTTTTTGTAATGCACACACATTGTATTTTTTTTACAAGTCAAACCACACTGGTTATCCTCTCACTAATGATTTCTCAGGACCTCACTAATTGTTGGTTTAGAATTTGAGATAAATTTAAATAGAGAGATAAAAACAACTCTTAAGAAGTAATAAATACAAGAGTTGACCTAGAGCAGCAAGTGTTATATGAAGAAGAAAACATTACTACCAATAAGCGGGTTCTAAAAAGTCATGGATCTTACACCCATTCATTTCCTAATTCATCATCATCAATTACCATCTTAGTGTTTCCACCATATGCTTCGTCATACTCATCTTTGTCCACATAGTCACCGTTGTCTTCCTCATTGTATTGTTCTGCATTATCCACAAATTCCTCATCATCTTCATCTGGTTCATCGTTAGCTTCCTCTTCACCATCAGTCTCGTCCAAATCAACTACTGTTCCACAAAAACTACCATCTTCATCTTCATCTTCATTATCAACCTTGTTATCACTACTTTTGTCATCAATTAAAAAGCTTAGATCATAATCCCGAGTGGCCCGATCCCAATATTTTTTGCTAAAGTTTTTGTCAGATATTTTCTCATCTTCATGCCGTTTCCCCCTCAAAGACTGAGCCACGTTAGGTAAGAAAGGGACATTATGAACATCTACTGTAACATCTTTAACTGTTGGAAGGAGGTCATTAAACCAATCTGCATTGTAAAAGTCGATTGGCAACTTCTTAGGAGGGCGGGGGAAGACACTTGGTTTGGGAGTCTTCGGCAATACACACTTTTGAGCCTGGCTTCTCTTGCCCTCTACTGCGGCAGTACTAGCCATAACTTCATCAAGTCGGCGGAAAAACTCATTGGCTTTTTGAGAGCAAAATGGCAAGGTCTTGATGAAATAGACCTTGTGATTTGCATTGAATTCTTTGTCGCTATGTGAATGAATATCATCAACAATATTCTTGTAGCGTTTTGGAAGTCTTTGGTCTTTCACAAACTGTACCCTGGCATTACAAAGCTATAAGGCAAGGAATTCATTAAAAACTTCAGTTTGATGTGATCCAAGCTGTTTATGCATTGATGAATAATTACTCACTCGTTCACAAGCCTTTTGAATGGCTTTCTTTTCTTCATCACGATCATGTGCACCCTCATTCTTAGTTTCCTTTGTAAATCGATCCTTCATGTGGCAGTGAACAAAGTGGTTGTAACATTGGGTTAATAAATCAAACCTGTTTATGTATGCTAAGTTGATATTCATGTAACTATAGGCTCCAGCAGAAGCAATTCGGCGAAAGGTTCCAACAGCAGATATTCGGCATGCTGAGTTGAGGAGTGAATCAATTGGTTCTTCCAGATTGGGGCAACAGAAACGTAATCCAATTCTAGCGAGGCAACTTCTAGCATAGAAAATAAATGACTCTTCTATGTTGAAAATCCCTTGGCCTACTTTTCAACGTCCCAATGGTGCATCCTTGAGTGTTTGAACTTGATTGGTTGAGAAAATGTTGGCAGAATTTCTGTTTTCAACAACATTTTCAATTTTCTCGAAATTGCTGAACCGTCCGTAAAATTCCTTGAGAAACTCGGGCTTTGGAGCAGATGGAACAGGACGTGTCTCAATCAATCCCCAGAGGATTTTTATATGTGCATAGAGAGCAAGCTATAACAAAGAGGAGAATTGAGATTAGAATAATCTGAAATGCGTGAAAAAAGACCAGAAAGTGGAGAGTAATACCTTGGTTTCATTGAAATCCGCAGGAAGGTCAGCCATTGTAACTTGACTTGGCTTCTTTGGGGTCACAGACCGAGGTGCGGCGTCACGTTTGATTTTGGAAACTGGAGTCAAAGGCTTTGCTTTTGATTTTTTTGCCAGGGTCTTTGGCAATGGTTCACTGGCCTGGAGTGTGAGAGAAAAAACAATCATAAATATTTGTATATGACAACAAAAAGTTAAAAAGGAAAGAGACACACCAAACGTCTGGGTTGGGTAACTTTTTGAGGTGCTTTACTTGACAGTCTAGACTTGGTGGGAGCCATCAACTTCTTGCTGGAAGACAAAGACTTTCCCTTTGCTTCTTGACCACGTCCAATTGTTAAAGATTCAACTGTAGCCCAAAGTCTTTCGTAGGCTGCATCTTTCTCAGCTAACTGCTTACGCATCATCTCCATTTCTTCTTTTTGTCGATTCAAGACATTAGAAGCAAAGTGGTCATAATCTTTGGTTTGATTGGAAGTTGAAGCTTGCATGCTGCTTCTGAAAGCTGACCAATGGTTCATGATGAATATTTAAATTTAAAGTGATGATAGATAATAAAACTAGCCTGAAAATGCGCAGGAAACTAATTGGCAGACAAGTACAAACTAAAAAAGTAAGGTTCACAATTCAATAGCAGGTAAGATAGTATGTATGATGGGGAAGCCAGACTCTAATCCTTTTATAAGCTGCATGTGTGGTTTGGTGATACCCAAGAAAATGGGTGTCATTGTTTGCATAAGAATGTATGCTTGTGGATCTATCTAAATGTACTTACAATCCATTGATGAGATGTACAATATTTGATTAGATTCAAACTTCATTTTTTTGGAGTATGCTTAGTTTGAGAATGAGTCATAGGAGTAATGGATTTACAGGGATTTGCAATGTATTTATTTATGTATCTGCATGAATTAGGTAATTGCATGCAGCCTAGGGTCAAGGGTGTGGGGCCGAAAAGCCTCCCGGCATGCAGTTGTGAGTTGTCTGACGTCTCAGGTGACATGGAATACTGCGGCTAGACGCAGGCAAATATGTCAGTGCAGTGTATTCCAAAATACGTCACCCGTTTGCACGCGGTGACTACCAGTACAGATGATGGTTCAGATAATCAGATGGGTAAAATAAATATAGATGTGAATACCATTGACTTGGAGAAAAAGATCAAATCAATTAGTACATCTCATTCTATAGAAAAGATAAAAGTAAATAATTTCCTTTCAATAAAAAAGAAAAAGGAATGTAGAGAAAGAAATTCCAGTTAAGAAAGTTAAAAGAAACTTAATTGAAAAGAAAAGAAGAGGAAAAGCACCAGGAAAGCATACTTTCCTGGAATTCTTTGACCGGAGAGGAGGGAAACTGGATTTCATTCATATACATCAGCACTTCACTATTGTATATATATAGACCAGATTTTACTGTTTTTTCTTTAGATCATTAATATTTTTCATTAGTTATCATAAATCAATAAAACTTACCAATCACATTTTGTCAGAAAAAGAATATCATCAGTATATACTTAGTTGGTAGAAAAGCTCAACAACTAAGAAGAATTTAATTCACATTAAATTAACAAATCTTTTATGGACTTTTTCTATGATCTGTAAATTGTTGAAATAGAAGGTGAGCCAACATTTGGAGTAGCCTGGTCCCAGTGTTTCTTGAAAATGTTTTTGTCTGATAATTTTTTATCTGGATGTTGGTTCCCCCTCAAAGAATTGATTATGTTTGGTAAAAAAGAAACATTTTGTACATTGACTTTTACCTCTTTTACAGTTGGGAAAAGGTCATTAAAATATTCAGAAAATAGAAATCAATGGGTAACTTCTGAGGAGGGCGTCCAAAAAGACTTGGTTTGGACTTGGTTCCTTAGGTTTTTGAAGCTGGATTCTCTTGCCCTGGACTTTGAAGTTACTAGTAATTACCTTATCCAGACGTTGGAAAAACCCGGTCTCTTTTTTTAAGAAAAATGGCAAGGTCTTGATGACATACACCTGGTGCTTCAATTTGTACTCATTATTGCTGTGGGTGTGAATTTCTTGAACAATCTTAAAGTAGCACTTAGGAAGAGGTCGATCTTTTACAAATTGGGCTCTGTATTCTTTGAGCTTTTTCAACCAATAAAAAGAGTTTTAGCTTGACTGGATAGCTTTTTTTTATTCTTCACAATTGTGTGTACCAGAAAGTCTTGTCTCTTTCAGAAAGCGACCCCTCATCACCAGGGGAAATTTGGGGGCAATGGCTGACCAGTGACCCCAACTCCTATCTGGGTCACATATGAATATTTTAATATTCTAATTAAAATCACTGGATT
>KN362047.1:461-15161 GCA_000785685.1 Uromyces viciae-fabae
TCTTTTTGAAGGAAAATATGAACTTAAAGTGATTCAAGAACCAAAATCAGATCCCGATAAACGCTTCAAAAGACGACCCAAGGGCTCCCTCAATAAAATATTGAAAAACTCACACAAATCAACAACTTCAGCTAAAAGGGACCCTTCTGGATTTGAATTTGTTATTCCAAAAAGAAAAAGAGGTAGGCCACAAAAGAAAGATAAAAAGAGTCCAGTGGTGAAAAGAAAAGGTAAAAAAACTTTGAAGGCAGAGGTGGTAAGTGATTTAAATTTTTTAGATATATATTCATTTAAATTTTTTAGATATATATTCCATTATTGAAATTTAATTCTAATCAGGATTGGGAAACAAGCTCAAGCTCTGAGGGTGAGCTTCCAGAAGATTTTGTAGATGTGGAGCCAATGAAGACAGTAATTTTAATCCCTTTTTCATTTTTTTATTTGGTTTTTAAAACTTTTTTCTTTTCTGTTTTGTTCAGAGGTCTGGAAGGGTATTACAGAAAAGGAAATTGGAAGAAATTGATGATGAGAAGCTCAAAAAAGTCAGGTGGTTTGATCAAGATGATGAGGAAGAAGAAAGAATCTCAACCTTTTACAGTTCATGTTCATTTGAGATGTGCAATGAAGTCAAGGATGTTCCTGTTGAAGATGTAAGCATTTTTATTTATTTTTTCTTCTTGATTAGCTGCTCACTAACTTCTCCATACTTGTAGTTTGGTTTTAAACAATGCATTGGACCTGTTGAAGTTATTCCTTTTATTGAAACAGTTACAAATGTGTCTGCTGATGGAAATTGTGGCTTCAGGGCATCTGCAGTAAGTATGGGTAGGTCTTGTTGAAATTTCAGTCTCAATTTATGACAGCAACATGCTCAGGTTCATCATTCTCAAGTCCCTTAGTTAGTCTTAAATTCCATTCTAGTGATATGCTAAGTAGCATATTGAAGTTAAACCAGTTATATATTATGTTAGTTACATAAAATATTCTATTAAGTTATGAGATAGTTTCTCATCCAAAGTTCTTCTAGTTGAAGTAAAAAGTAGTCCTTCTATGTTGAAGTAAAATTAGTTCTTCTATGTTGAAGTAAAAGTAGTCCTTCTTATTGAAGTAAAAGTAGTCTTCTAGTTGAAGTAAAAGTAGTCCTTCTTATTGAAGTAAAAGTAGTCTTCTAGTTGAAGTAAAAATTACTATAATTTTAGCGTTATTCAATATTGAAATAAAATCATTGATTCCAAAATTTCTCCTTCAGCTTCTTGAATCATTCCAAGTGTCTACGACGCTTGTCCCTTTTTACTATAAAAACCTCTTAGTTGTTGCTTTAGCCCAGTCAGCAAAGCATTCAGCTATTTGTGTTAATTTTTCTCCCAATTCTTCAATCTTCTTCAGTCAAAAAATCAACAAAAAACCTCTTAGTTGTTGCTTTAGCCCAGTCAGCAAAGCATTCAGCTATTTGTGTTAATTTTTCTCCTAAATTTTCATCCTCTTAAGTCAAAAAATCAACAGGTCTACTGATGAATGGATGGATATTCGCAAGGAAATTATCTTAGAAGTGGAATCAGAAAATTCAATTTATCAAGATGAAGATGTTATCCAAATTCTCTGGGGTAAAAATGTGGCAACTTTGAATGAGCGCTTAAATCATCTTTCTGGAACCTGTGGAGTCAAGTACTGGATGCATTTTCCCACCTGTGGATTTCTTTTGGCTGATACTTACAGGAGACCAGTAGTACTATTTTCAAAAGAAGGAGCAGCAACTTATCTCCCATTGTGTCATCCTCCAACTGATCATCCACCAATCTGTCTCCTTTATCTTGATGGAATGCGCCATATCACCAAATTCCAGTTCAAGACCAGCTCCACACCTCTTCCCTACCCAAAACTTGATGCACTCTGGAAATACCATGCTAGGAAAGAAGCGAAACCATGGGGAAAAAAGGTTCAGAAGAATTTGAACACTTATATGGACCTGATGAAAGCTAAGCGCCCCAGAAGAAATTTAAATATAATTGATAGTGATTAATTAGTGGAATTCTTGTATATAGCCTTATTTTTGCTGAATTATAGTCAAATTGAATGTTAATAAAGGTTTAATTGTCCACACTTGAAATTCTGAGCCTGAATTCATGAGAAAATTCAGCAATTTAAGAACAAAACATGAGTTCAAAAAAAAAAATTCAAAAAAAATATTTTTCAATTTTTTTTTGCTTGATAAAATACTTTGATTATTTTAAAAATTATCTGTCTATTCAGGTTTTTGAAAAAAAAAATTGTGTGGCGTGAAAAGAGTTCAAAAAAAAAAATTCAAAAAAAATATTTTTCAATTTTTTTTTGCTTGATAAAATACTTTGATTATTTTAAAAATTATCTGTCTATTCAGTTTTTTGAAAAAAAAAAAATGGTGTGGCGTGAAAACAGGGGGAAAAAAGGCGGTGCGGAGCAGGGAAAGGCGGTGCGGGCCAAAAACCGCAATTTTGAATTTTTTAAAAAAACAAAAAGACAGAAAAATCCGCCTCGTTTCAAGGATTATTTCTGTCCATTTTATTTGTTTTTAATAATTTTATTGAGGTTGTGAAAAATCTTCAAAAAAAGGTGGTGCGCTCTTTTCCGCCCTTATTATTTTAAAAATTATCTGTCTATTCAGTTTTTTGAAAAAAAAAAAATGGTGTGGCGTGAAAACAGGGGGAAAAAAGGGGGTGCGGGGCAGGGAAAGGCGGGGGGGGCCAAAAATTGAATTTTTTAAAAAAACAAAAAGACAGAAAAATCCGCCTCGTTTCAAGGATTATTTCTGTCCATTTTATTTGTTTTTAATAATTTTATTGAGGTTGTGAAAAATCTTCAAAAAAAGGTGGTGCGCTCTTTTCCGCCCGCAAAGTTGCACCACAGTCAAAAGGCGGTGCGAGGCAGGAAATGGGTGGTGCGAAAACCGACCCCCTATTTTTATTTTTATTATATAAAATTGTCTCAAAATTCTATTATCATAAAGTTTTCATTCTTATTATTATTATTAAGAGTTAGTTCTGCCTTCAGGTAAATTATTAATTCTATCTTATTTTATTTATGATTCATTTTTATTTTCATTGTTTGTTTTATATTTTAAGATATAAATAACTAAAGTAATTTATTCTTCAGTTGTATGAAATTTCACAAAAAATAACCCCCTAAATAAAAATAAGGGGTTGTTTTTTGCACCACCCTTTTCCTGCCCCACACCGCCTTTTGACGTCAGGAGGATGTCATGTTTTTTTTTGCTTTTTTTAAATAATTTTGAAAAATAGTTTCAAGTGCCCTAATAACCAAATTTTGTTGCCAGCCTCCTGCCTCACTTTCTGATCTTTTTAGATCAAAAAATAAATAAATAAATAAATAAATAAATAAATAAATAAATAAATAAATAAATAAATAAATAAATAAATAAATACTCCTTAGTTAGGGAGTGCACAAAATCAAACAAAAAATATAAAAAAATACTTAATGCGGGAAATATGGGCTAGAAATATTTTCACAGGTATTTCAACCCTATGAGATTGTGGATTAAAAAAAAATTCCTTAGGGAAGCAAAAAAAGTGGGTTTTACGTTTACCTTTGCAAAGTTTTAGTACATGCACCAGTTTTTGCAAAAGTAAATGTCAAACAAATTTTTTACCGGACAAAAAACAACCCCCTAATTACATCATTGAAATAAAAACTAAAAAGAGATTTGAAATTATTAAAAAATGATTAAATTTATAAATATATTTTATCTAATATTATGAAAAATTTTGATAGATGAAAAATGAAATCAAATCAATGATGTTATTTTTCACAAGCAGGTTTCTTAGATTCAATTGAGATACTTGAAGAACTTTCAAGGTTAAATTTTTCCTAAAATCACAATTTATTTTTTCTGGCCAATACCAGTGTTTAATTGTTTTCTTTTTCAGTTTCTTCTTGCATTTTCATTTTGTTTGAGCACATTATCATTGAAAATAATTAAAATTAATTAAAGTAAAATAATATCTAAAATTTTAAATAAACAATAATTATCAAATTAGAATTAAGTTATCAGTCATCACTTATAAATAAATTAAACTTATTAATAAAAATTAACAGAGAAAAATCAGAATTAGAATACAACTGGTTTTGCTTTTAGGTAAATGAAATTCTTATTATTCTTATCATTACTGATCATATCAAAGAATAATTAAAAAGATAAAAATTAATTAATCAAAAGAAAAAATGGTAAATAAAATAAAAATAAAATTGTAACTTTTTCTAACAAAGAAATAAATCATTGCTTTTAGTTCCCTGTAATTTTTATTTTAACACTAAATTCAGAGAAGCCTAACTATCTTAACTTCGGAATTTTAATAAAACTAAAGAAAATTTTTTAAAATTATTTTCTTTCATCTGAGAGGTGACAAAAAATCAAAGTTCCAACATGAACAGGTGAAGTTGTTCTCCCCAAAGCAAAAATAAGGGAATATTTTATTAGATTTAGAGGAAAAAAAGGAGATAAAAAAAAAAACTGAGAAGTAGAAACGGAAACTGAGATCTTATTTCTTGAGGTGTAAAGTTGATTCAAGTTTATGTTTAGCATTAAATCTTAACGTTTAGTTTTTTTCTGGTGGAAAATCCATGAGGCAAGACTGAGGAAATTCAAGAACAGAGATTCTGAGAAGTAACTGATATACAACATGGAGTATGTGTAACTGAGGAAAGAAAACATTGAAAGGCACAAGCTTTTATAGAATACACATAAGAGAGGACATGAGGCAAGGATGAGATGGAACATGAGGGGAATCCAGAACCATTAGAAGGAGCAAGTAGATTCGAAGAGGGGGCTTGATGTATGATACCCGATCACACTTGGGATGAGATTATTTGAAGAGGGTGTCTCAAAGTCATGCCTTTGAACTCTTTCATTCACTTCTTGTTAAAGGCACTACATATTCAAGTGTGCAATGTGAAATAAATTTGCCAATTTAAACAAAACAAAACAAAAAACTAAAAAGTGTTGATGAATGTACTTGAAATATTGCATCTACTTAGCGGGGGAATTTCTAAGATTCTGCCTCTTAAACTTCATCTTAAAGAGTCCCACCTCCAAAGAAAGTTAAGAAAACAACTTTTCCAAGAGCTAAATCAACTCCTCCATTTATATGGTCTGAAACTTTCATTTTTGAATTGGACCTCAGCACAGCTCAAAAGAAACCTTAGATGATTCCGTTGTAATATCTATTGGTTGTACGATCGGATGTTCACAAGTTAGGAGTCCCACTCAAGACATCAATTTCGCTCGAGGTCTGCGTCCAAATCTTCAAACCCCCTTGCATTGGTAATCCCAAATTTAACAAGGCCGCAGAGACTTTCCAGCTCAGCTAGGCAATCCATAGAGCAGCATCCATGTCGGTCAGTTAATTTCTTACAAATCAAAAATATAACTTTTGTGTAAGGTTCGAAATTCATGTTGTGTTACATTGTTTTAATTTGCGCCTTGTGAAGCATTCAGAAGTAAAACGCAAACAGCCGGAGACCTCATCGACGCCAGTCTTAGCTGAGAAGGATGAAACTATCAGAACTAATTCTCCTGCGGTGGAACCCAATTCACAAACTGATAGATTCTCCAATGTTAGTGATGCTCCATTCTTTCGCGTACATTATACCGTAACCTGTGCTAAGATTTTTTTTGTGATCGTGTATTGCACAAATTTTACAGCTTCAAATTGATTACGTCATTGTTTTCTCGCTGGAACCAAGCGAGAAAATTATTGATAAGGCAACATATACCAGCAAACTCATCGAAGAATATCAACTTCTCATTGGCAGGCTGAAAGCAGCCGGTCTGTCTGCGACAAGTCGACCTGGTTTGAGCGCATCTCAGGAACTACTGATCCTGGTCACAGCTCATAACGAGACGAGAATTAAGCGGGAAATACAAACTGAAAGGTATATATTGTCCCAAACGTATTGACGACAAAGGATCCATACTCATCTCACCCTCCTTTTCTTAGAATCGCAGATTGGCTGCATGGGATTACATCGATCAAACCTCAATCCGATTTGGCTCAAAGCTTTTTATCTCAACCATACACTCCGGCAGATCGATTGCGCCACATATACAATATCATCACTCGCGATGTTAAGCCTTATAAATCCGAATCACCTATCTCGGCTCATCCTCATAGGCCATTAGTCGGGATTGGAGCTGGTATAATCCCGAGGCAAGCTCCATTTGAGCATGTGAAATCAATTTTTCCACCTCACGATACGAATTTCAACAAAACTTGGTTGTCTCAATGGAGTGACAGGTCTCATCTCACCATCAAGCTTCCTCAAGTTGAACTAGATAAAATTAAAGAAGTTTATGGCGAATCTATCGCATATTATTTCGCATTTCTTAATTTTTATTTCCAATCACTCATCTTTCCAACAGGTTTAGGATTTTTATTTTGGATTACTGGGATGGTATATTCTTCCACATACTCCATCATCTTGATCATTTGGTCGGTAGTATTTGTGGAAATGTGGAAAATCAAGGAAAAATTGTTGGCGATCAAGTGGAACTCGTTCAACTGCTACAAAGTGGAAAAAAGACGAGTTGAATTCATACCCGAGAAGACTATCAGGCACCTGGTTACAAATGAACCTGTTGGCTACTTTCCTTGGTGTAAGTATCGTATGCTTTTGCTTAGCCATCATAATCCATCTAGCACTATGGTGGGTCATAAACGTCAAACCGTCCCTGAATTAATTATATTGAACTCCAGGGAAACGCGAATCAAAAAAGTTGGTTACCATTCCCGTTTTGATATTGTTTGCGCTCGGAATCAGCGCACTCATCACCGTCATCACGGCCATAGAACTAGTGATTGCGGAGGTTTATACCGGTCCATTCAAAAAAGCGTTGGTGAGTCCTCCTCTTGCTTACGTTTTCATTTTCCTGCCCGTAATATCACATGAAAAAAGATAACTCAATGAAACTTAATTTCCAGGCATTGTTGCCGACTGTCCTATTTGCTGCCTCAGTCCCTCAAGTGGTTGGGTTATGGCAATCAACAGGAGTTAAGCTATCAAACTGGGAAAACCATTCATATAATTCCTCTTACGATCGATCCTTGACTTATAAAGTCTTTATGGTACATACCTCCCAATTGTAATTTTTTTGTTTCGCTATAAAAAAATTAATTGATTTGCTACGTTCTATAGGTGCAAGGTTTAGTGGCGTATGCTGGCTTATTATTAACCGCTTTCATCTATGTACCCTTTGGTGCAATCTTGGTCCCTCATCTGGCAGGATTGACCCAAAGGCTTATCAAGCAAGAGTCAATCCCTTTAGAAGGCTCACCTGACATCTATTTGAACACGCATGCCCTTGATTTTTCAACCTATTCAATCAATACCACCCGATTGTATGAGCAATTGTTCGCCTATCAAGTGACAAATCAACTGGTCGATACATTTACAGAAGTTGGCCTGCCATATATCATGAAGATTGCTTCTTTCAAATGGAACGAAATTAGGAGTGAACGTCAACAGAAGCAGAGACAGCACAGGAGTGAACATTCTCCGTCAAATCGCTCGAGTCCTTATCGTCATGCTAATGATCAACCTGATGAGCGTGAATTGCTGGAAAGATTAAGAGAGGAAGCCCGACTTCCCGAGTATCGGGTATTTGTTGAATATGCAGAGATGGCTATTCAGGTGTGTGGACAAACCACTTCAATTTTGATATGAGGATAAGCTGAACCTGGTTGGTTGGGCTCGATTCAATCCTTTTTATTTCAGTTTGGATATATCGTGTTATGGACTGTGGTATGGCCGATCTCTCCAGTGTTTTCATTTGTGAACAATTTCTTTGAATTGAGAACGGATGCAATTAAATTAACGAAACATTCTCGAAGGCCAATCCCTGCAAGATGTGATTCTATCGGTCCTTGGGTGGATGTGCTAACTACACTCTCTTGGCTTGGGGTAATCATCAATACAATTTTGGTTCATATATTTCAACCTAGTGAAAAACTGGTTGATTCTTTTGTAAAAACAAAGTACAAGGAAACTTCAAATGGAACATCTGTACCCATTGTTGCCGATCTTTTTACTGCGGCTATTATTAATGGACAAAATAACAGTGGTAATGTACCAGCAGGCGATGACTCAAAACAAGGAATATATGAACGACTATCATCCATCTTGTTAACAATCGTCATTTCAGTCTTATTGTCTGAACATGCCTTCTTTATCATGCGATATTTTGTTCGTGAATCAATACGTAGATTACTGTGGAAAGATAGTGATGCAGACGTTAAACAACAAAGAGCTGAATGGGAACTCAAAAAAACTTTTATCGAAAGATTAGATATTTCACAAGATTCATCTAATAATTTTTACTTTCCCACATTTGAAGAAACTCAAACACATCAAGATCAATCTTTCTGGTCACGGGAAGATGCTGGAATCAGTGAAATTCAATCTTTATTGAAAACAGATTAGCATCCATAAACATAAAAATAATAATTCACTTGTCTGTTGTTGCTTTTAATTAAAAATGTGTCTCAAATTGATGCCAAGGCAATTCTATTTTCTTTCCTCAGCTACTAAATCGTCACATCCATGTCACTCAGTATTATAGTTAATTTTGTTCTCAGTCCGCGCAATGAAAAATCATCATGGTTCTTGGTCAACTTTTCATCTCATCTAACAGGAACTAGCTCATTGCCAAAATGTTTGACTGGAATAGCTGTATCCCAGTTGATCTAGGATGCATTCAACCAAGTTAAAATTGGTTGAGATGACGACCTTCATGATGAAATATGTATCAAAGGGACCCCCTTTTGATGTGCATTAAATTGGTAAAGAGTTCTACCAATTTTTAATATATCTTAGATTGACAGAGAAACATTTACCCCAATCAAATATACTGGCAAGTGGTCCTATTCTTGGTTGGACTAATTTTTTTTCTCCTGATTTAGTTAAATTTAAATCACTGCAGTCAATCAAATTGGATGAATACACCAAACTTAATTTTTAAACTATTAAACAGAGTTTATTTCTGTGAAGACACTGTGACCGTCAAAAATTGGCTTCCCAATGCCCCCCAAATAATCAAAAGAATAGAAAATGTAAGCTCTATAAAATATATATAAGATATGGAGTGTCCCCAGTAGATATCCTGATATCTGATACATTGCAGGTCACCTTGACCTCATTTTGTATCCAAAAAAACTCTCTTCAAATTCATCAACTAATTACACCCCAATTACATATTTGCCAACTTGGAAAACCAAGAAAAAGCTACTGAAATTAGAAAAGACTAAGAAAGAAAATCAACATGAATAAATATTGGCTTCCCAGGATTCAGAAGAATTCATATTGAACTATCAAATAAAGGAACTAATTTTAATGTCTTGAAGATGACAAGAATAATGAAGAACTAAAATAAAGATGTAAATGAGGTAGAGTTTTTTTATTAGTCAAAGTCTCTCTGGTAAAAGAATAGTAAAAACAAGAGAAGATTTTCATTTTTTTTTTGTTTTTTTTCTTGATTTTAAAAGAAAGACACTTGATGACAAGATCTTCAAAGGTAACAGACACCACTGTTTTTTTTCTTGATTTTAAAAGAAAGACACTTGATGACAAGATCTTCAAAGGTAACAGACACCACAAGAAAAAATGGAGTAACCAAGGTAAGTTGCTTTGGCAAGAACAAAGGGACCCCTTTGTTCCTGTGAAAGCAACTCACCTTGGTTTCTCCATTTTTTCTGGTGGTGAGACATCACATCAATGATCACTTATTGAAAAGTGGCATGTAGAATTGATCCCAGATCTTCTGTAGATCTTCCTATACTCCAGCCCAATTACAATAGTGCCTTTATGTGTGGCAAGGGGCTGGCTTGGTGTTGAAATGGATGAGTGGAAGATAAATCAACATGGTTAGATTGTTTTCACCTGTCCAAAAGTGCATTACAAAAAAGAAGGAAAAGTGACTCAAGGGGCATCAGTTGACAGGAAGTATTATAAAGGTGCCTTTTTTACTTTGGCATGTCAACTTCTTCCAGTTGAGACAATTTTTTTTTTTTGCAGTGGTGATCTTTTTTTTTTTTTTTTGGCCGGTCTAATCTATTGAATTACATCTGGAAAACTTCTCATTTGGTCTATTTAAACAATTACTGCTTATTAATAATAAAATCATTGAGAAATTGACCAGAAGTCTGAGAGACTCAACAATAAATAGAACTCTTGTTTTCTGGAGTGATTTTGTAGCAATTAGGATTATCATCCTTTTCAGTTGATTTGTTCTGTTTATGGGAGGTGCTGAGATTAGAGGTAATGCTGGCTTGATTTCTGGTCTTCAATTTTGCATTTCTTACTTTGTTAAACCATGCGTTTGGGTCAGATTTGATGTTTTCTATGGAATCTTCAGCTGAGAGGGAATCCATTTATTCTGAAAGAGCAAATTCTATGCACACAACTTTTGATTGTGGGCTAGATACTACAATGTAGCTAAAGAGAAAACCAAATGATTAAATAAAAAAATCAACAAAGTGCATTAGATAAAAAACCACCCAAAAAGTGAGGAAAAAACTTTAACTTTGTGGAAAATGGCAAGGAAATCACACTTGGTGTAGATTTGATCCCACTCTTTGTCAGTGGTTCAATTGGAAAAGGAGGAATCTTAAATCAAGAGATTTTCAAGGTTGTGCTTATGAGAGATTGATGAATTCAACATCAGGTGTTGAGGAAGTCATCCCTGTAAAGGGAACTTCAATTTCATGTTTCATAATTGAAAATAAAGAGGTAAATAATTTAAGAAAGTCAGAGTGACTTCAAACACTTTCCTTAAGCAGAAGAAAGTGATTTCAACTTTGAAAAAGGGACAAGTTCTAAAACCAGCATGGATATTGTATCCATAATTTCCTTATTCATCTATTTAGTCTATTTAGTGTATTATATTTTGTTCCTTACATTTTCCTTATTCATAAATTAGTTGTATTTTGTTCATTTTATCTTGTATTTGCATGAGGATTGATTTCTCTATAAATAGAGCTTTGTTCCTCATCTTTTCCTCCTCACCCATTCACATCCCCATTCCATGTTCACCAACTTAGTTTATATTTAGTTACAAATATTATAAATATTTTATTTGCTATTCTATTATTGAATCACATCAGAGCTATCACCACTTCAATATCAGGTAGATTTAGTCCCAATATTTTAGAAAATCAACTGAATGGATAGCTTGTGCCATCATGTCTCTTGGAACAATTGCCTCCTTGAATGATTGGGGTGTGCTCTTGTATACCACACAGCACCACTATATTTTTGTGTTGCACTGAGATGGTTCGGTGAGAATCCTTCACAACAAGTTCGATCATGTGTTCAGAGCATCAAATGTGGAAAAACTTCCTCTTCATGGGGGGAGGAAACTTACAGAAATATTGTACTGATAATTGAGTTTTAGTGGTTTCATTCACAGATGTGCTGTCAAGAGTGATAAAAGCAGCCTCTTCTAGAATATTCTATTCTACAATGGTGCTTATCAGCTTTTCAGAAATAGCGAGGTTTTTGTGCGGTGTTGGGAGGTGTTTTAGAGATAAGACAAATTTCTGTAGCATTCAGTTGGCTGTGATAAATTGACCAGATCCCTCCATAAAGAGGGTCTGGTTATACAAAATCCAAAAATCTGTAGTTAAGGCAGTGCAATAATTTGATGAAATTCAGGGGAAAATATCAATCTTCTTGGATTTGAAGTATGAAATGATGTCAATCTTGAGGATTGTTTGAACGTGGGGTTGTAAAGAAGAAAATTTTCAAAAAAAGGTTTTTGAATTATATTGAATGGAAGTTTATGTGTAATAAAAATTTCAGGGGAGAAAAAAGAAAAAAAATAACAATATGTTGTGATAATTTAAGCCCTAATGGCAGAATTTAGAAAGGGGAAAAAGAGTAAGGAATCTGCCTTTCTGAATGAAAATAATTTACTGCTAAAATGATTTGTCTCAAAACAAACAGGGAGCAAGGCTAAACCTGGTTGATGGTAAGAAGCTGGAAGTTTAAGATGTTGTTTCCAGCACTCCAATTTGGGTATGAACAAGAAAATGAATAAGGAAAATCAGGATACTGAGGCAGAAAGGATGTGAGTTAAGTACTTTGTGGCCCCTCAAGAAATGTAAAATAATGTGAGGAATGGCTACACACTGAGGGGTTCAATGATTGTTAAGTATCTATTTCTGAGTTAAGTTATGTAAGTAAATGTTATTATTGGGATACTATTTCTGATAAATAAGATCCAGATTATTCAGTGGGGGTCAAAAACTGAGAAGAGAGCTCATTATCTAGACAGCTGGTGTGAAAAATAGGGTACGACTTAAACAGGGGTGCCAAGAGGTTTTTTCCCACACAGTGCACATACATAGCAACAGTACTGATTTATCTTCTCTGATCTCCTGCAAAGCCTGTGGGCTAAAACCTTCTTAGATAAATGTGACAATGTAATGAAGTAAGAGGATTTCTTAAACATGTGTAATTTTTATGTAACATCACGGGTAGGTAAATATGTACAGTAAATGAGGTAAAAGCTAGATGTCAATGAACTTATAATGATTTATGTCATAATAGATATTTGTTATCACTTTTTATCTTATCTTTTAATTCATAAAGATGTCTTCTTGATATTTGTGATTTTGTGGAATATTTCTAAGTACCCTATATAAGTCTTCTGCCTTGAGTAGCTCTTAAACTAGTGGAGTTATTGGTATACCTTTAGTAAGTGAATAATGGTTAAGTTGGGCTTAAAATCAATTTCTGAAATAACAAATCAGGAATTCCTGATGCTTGAAGGTGAAATAATACTTTTTTTTTATTGAGTTCGGTTTGGAGTGACATAGCATTGATAATCAGCAAATTTTGTTGAATGAAAAAATAAAAACTGTGAAGAAAAAAAAGCAGTATGAAATCATGACCTTGGCATGCCCTTTCAAAATTTCCCAGATGACACTGTTTTTTCTGTTCTTTTTTCTTTGCAGGGTTCTGTTCCAGGTTGCTAGAGCTTAAGGTAGTCATATCTTCAATATGGTTCTTGGGGTAAATGCCAGGCATTCGTGGATTCAAAAGTGTGGCACAGACAAATTACTTGGGCATTTGGATCTCTCAGTCATCTGGCTGTATGTTGTCTGTGTCTGCTCAGTAGGGGCTGCTTCTTTGGAGCCATTGGGTTTGTCCTTGTCAGTGTATGGATGGGATTAGGGGGGGGGGGGGGGCATTTATAGACTCATAAAAAATAAAATAAATAAATAAGTAATGCATGCTCTATGGACTATGTTGATAGTCTCAAGGGCTGACACAAAGGGGGAAGGAGGGAGCTGTGATACTTGATTAAATAATCCATAATACATGGGATGATATCATATATGGTAGAATGTATATGATAATTTTAGGGTTATGTGTTACAGAAAGAATAGACAAGATGATATTAAGTGCATCAACCCAGTTTGGGCACATACTAAGAAGCTGTTAGGCCGGCTCAACTATCAAATAATCTGACCAAAACAAACCCATGTTCCAAGCCAAGTCTCTCCAGGCTGTGTCATTTTTTTTTCTAAATTTTAGAACAGAAAGGCCTCTCAAACCCAATCCATTACCCACATGGTTATGGGTCAGCTAGCCTATTTACAACCTGAGGCACAATGTGACTCCCTCCAACTATAAACTTTGTTTTAGGGGGGGGTCAATGGTATGATTTTCTTCAAATTAGAAATTTCAGATTAAATATGAGTTCATTGAATAAGTTACTATGATTTGATTCATTAAAATAGGCCAAGTTAGGGATAGATAAAAACCAGGAACAATTAGACATATCCTTTCAGCAGGAGAAATTATGAAAAAAAAGGGCCCCTTTGTACTTCTGATATCTTCTTTTGAAAGGATATGAATTTTGTTACCTGGTGTGCCCTGTGAGGGCCCCTTTGTACTTCTGATATCTTCTTTTGAAAGGATATGAATTTTGTTACCTGGTGTGCCCTGTGATGGCTCAACATGCACTGAGTATTTGTGTCTTTATGGGAAACTTTTTTCAGCAATATTTAAGATAAATTCCTAGCTTTGTGGAATATTTCTATCAAGGGAGGTCAATGAGACAATTTTTTACCAGTATGCACCTGAATTCCAGAACAACTTAATGAGATATCCAGAATTTTATTATATATTGATAATCTGATAGTACATCAGTTAAAGCTGAGATAAAATAATATTTTTCCATCTGACTTAATGTCCCAGGGCCAAAACCATTACATCAGTTGTAAGATTCTGATGTTATATATGTTGTTACTTATATAATATCAGAATTTGAGTGTCCAATATAATAACAGATACAATGGATTTGTGAGTACCTCAAGGTCACATGTAAAACACCACAAATTACCTGGGATTTTCTCCTGGGGATATGCTTACCTTGTAAAATTTCAGAAACTAAAAATAAAATTTACATTACTTTTTAGTTATAATTTTTAAATAAAATGATAGAGAAAAGTAAAAATGAAATAAAGATAAGATTTTATACCCAAAGGCAAGTAAGGTTAAAATAATTTATTGATATTTTAATATGAAATGAAAAATATAATTCAATGATAATAATACAAAGATCTTGTAATAACATTTTAATAATTTGGGTCAAGCCAAACTTGTAGCCAGGGTGCCACCCTGCTACCATAAAAATACAGTCAAACC
>JNCO01004525.1:0-15158 GCA_000785685.1 Uromyces viciae-fabae
AAATAAAAGAAGGAGCTCCGTCATTTGACGTGAAGACACTCTGAAAAAGAGTATCCAATACTTATAACCTTGTTACAAGCATTGAAGACCTGTGTACAGTTTTTCGCGGCCATCTAGGCAGTAGAGACACTCTGTAAAAAGCACCTAGCTCACAAACACTGACCTGCTTAATTTTTGGAATAAAAAGTTTAGAGAAAAGTTCTTGAACTCAAACAAAACCATTGGAGAACATTCCTTGCTAACACTAACAGCTTTTCTGTCTTTCAAGCTATCAGATAAACTAAACCTTGCTGCGGAGATGGTATACTTCCCCTCCAAAAGGGTGATGGTCTTTTAACTTCTAACAAGAAAGAGCAGGCAGAATTACTTTTCCAGGGTACTTTGGTGGTTCACAGCTTGTGTGACTTTTCAGATATCCCACCTCAAAATCAATCAAAATTCATTCTGTTCCCTCCAATTACAGTTGAAGAAACAGCAAGAACTATAGCGCAATTAGCAAAGAAAAAGGCAGTTGGCCTGGATTTAATTCCTAACAAACTGCTACGTGTCTTATCTCTGATTCTCTCCTTAACATTAACAAATTATATGAATAAATGTTTGAAATCAAGTTTCTTCCCCCCCAGCTGGAAGATGGCTACAACAGCAATTATCTGCAAGTTCAATAAGAAAGACTACACTTTCCCAGGGGCTTATCAACCAATAGTGCTGCTCAACACTATAGGTAAGGCCTTTGAAACAATTATAGCTAACAGAATTACTTTTTGGGAAGAAAAATATGACCTATTGCCGGAGGGTCACATGGGTGGACGTAAGGGTAAAAGCACAGAGGATGCTATGTTGGCCTTGGTTATGTGGGTAAAGCATAAGTGGAGGGAAGGTAAGGTAGTTTCTGTGCTGTTTTTAGATGTTAAATCTGCATATCCCTCCGTTTACCCAGATAGGTTGGTGCACATCTTCCATACAAAGGGTTGTCCAACTTATCTGTGGAAGATTATTGACACTTTTTTAAAACATAAATCCACTAGGCTACGTCTAGGGGATTTCATGTCAAGTTTATTTCCAATAGATAAAGGGTTACCTCAGGGATCACCATTATCAGTTATTCTCTACATTTTGTACAATTCTGATCTTTTACTGAAAAGTGCCAATTTGAAGAAAGATTCAGTGTCCTTTGGATTCATAGACAATTTGGTCCACCTGACAGTGCACAAACAACTAGCAGGATAAACCTCAATGCTTCAAGAGTTAGGGGTCAAATCACTTAACTGGGGTAGACTAAATGGGGCGATTTTTGACAGTGCCAAGGCTCAGTATATGGTTTTTACGCACTCTAAAGCAGATAATCCACTTTTCCAATTTGACACACAAACCCTCACAGCCAACTCTTGTGTAAAATGGATGGGAGTAATTTTTGACAATAAGCTTACTTTTGTAAAACAGATATCTGAAATAAAGAAAAAAGCGGAACAAACCTTAGCGCAGTTCAACACTATTGGGAAGGAAACATGGGGTATTAAAGAAAGGGAACAAGGTCTTCTGATCTCAGCTGTTTTAACAGCACATGTTTTATATGGGGTCATTGTCTGCTTTACTAAGCTGAATCAGACCAAAGTTACTGATATTTTGAATACAATTAACAAGAGTGCAGCAAGGTTTTCACTCAGTACAACTACAACTACCCCAATAGCTTATCTTACCAAGAATCAACCATTCCAACATTTATGCAAATTTGCCGAAAATCGAATCTCAACTTTCTTCCTCCAAAAATTGTCTTGTTTCTGTTTCAATGGATCATTTCTGTTTGAATGGATCATTTCTGTTTCAATGGATCTACTTTAGAATATCAAATTATTGGTGATATTTTGGATCAGAAAGGGCCTTTTCTGAATCCTTCACAGGAAAATATTCTTAAGAAAAAATTGATTAAGGTAGTCAATTTCAACATCAAAGATATAAAGCTGTTATAGAAAGATTTTCCCCCCTGGAGAGCCCCTAAGTTCTTTCATATAGATCTTGGCAACACGTCTAAAAAAGAGGAAGCAATAAGTGTCAAGAATTTCATTAATTTTCATCCAAATAAAGATTCTCTGATTTTGACTGATGGCTCAGCTCACCAGACCAGGGGTCTGGGGGAAGCGGCATGTACTTTAAATGGAGATAGGTTCAAACAATTTGCTTTAGGACAGTACTCACTAGCCTCCAACTTTGAATGAAAACTGGAGGGTATTTTGGCGGGGCTGGAATTGGGGCTGATTTTGTTTAAAGGGGGAAGAATGTCTGAAATATTCATTCTTTTGGATAGTAAAGCGGCAATTCATAGACTGGATAATCCCCTTATGGCAAAATCAGGGCAGTACTTAGTTTTTGAAATTATTAACTTGGTTCTTCAACACTGTGAAGGACTAAAAATTATGTTGAAATAGTGTCTAGGTCTTCAGATGTAGGTGGTAATGTTTTAGCTGAAAAATTAGCAGGAGAAGCGGTTATTTTTGTCTTTGTTTCTTGTTGAAACTAAGACTAAGAAATCTGAAGATTTTAATTTTTTGTAATTTTTATGCTTTAATGTTTATAAAAGATGGGATGAGGGATTTTAAGTAGAAAGGGAAAAGAACAAGTGAAGCTCATTTGGAAGGACTCAAGAGTGGCACGGATGGATTTTTAAGAGAAGAGTCGATAAATTCTAATTACTATAAAAAATGGTTTTTAAATAGTGGGAAAAACAAATTAGACCCCCAATATTCATTTGAGGGGCCCAATGGGGTTTTAACAACTAAAAAGAAATTAAAAAAGAAAAAAAATGAATCAGAAAGAGAAGAAAATAAAAAAGACAATCCAGACTATTTTTAACGAACAAGATTGAGCTAATTTTAATTCTATCAGCATAGACTGTGGGAGTGTCAATTCCACAGATAAGATTCTTGTGAGTTTAAAAAAGAAGAAAATTAAGAACAAAAGAGATGAAAAATATTGAGAACAAAGAAAACAAATAATTTTAACTATTTTTGTAAGTCTGGCTCATAAGGCTGCTTCTCTAATTAAAAAACTGTAATTCTAAGACTACCCACTATCACTACTTTCGACTAATTTTATCTCTTAATATAATTGAAATAGAAATGATTTTAAATAAACTAATAAAAAAATAAAATGATAAATTACTTTTATTCATGAGGCAAAACCACAAATTCCAACATTTCTTTAGATCTGAAAACCAGTGTTACAATCATCCAGCAAGAAATATGTAAAAAAATTTAGTCAACCACCAAAACTACACCCATTGGAATTCCCTTTATCAGCAGCTATTCACCAATTGAGATTGGGACACGCCCCCTTCAATGCATATCTATTCAAATTCAAGAGAAATCATTTCCCTGTTTGCAACAGATGTAATGTGGAGGAAACGAGCCAACACTTTTTGACAACATTTTCAAGATTCAGTAGCGAAAGCCAAATACTCAAAAATAACCTGAAATTGTTAAAACTAAAATCAAGTTACCTATGTTCAAGATATTTGTTAAATCATCCAAGGGCTTGGATTCCTCTAGATATTTTCATAAAATCTACCAACCATTTTAAATATTTCAAGAGTTTTATACCATTGAAAGTCAAGAAATCAAGTAGCAATTCTTAGGAGGGGTATTGGGTGGAATTTTTCTTTGCTTTATTTCTTTATTTCTTTTTATTTTTTATTTTTTTTATTTTCTCTTTTTTGTTTTATATCATGACAATAACTCAGGAAAATTTGTAAAAAAATATCATATTGGATGTTTAAAAAAATCAGATAATTTGTTAGGCTTTAAGCTATATGGTTATTGTCAATTCATAGTGCGCAATGTTAAATCAAACTTGCACTTAAAAAAAAAAAAAAGCATGAGAACAGTATAAAAAGAAATAATACATGTCACACACATGTGACATGTCCATCTGAGGGGCTACAACACAATCAGAACTACTTGAAATATTCATCTGTAACACTATATTGGAGCAACACTGCAATGTTACAATATGTTACAATACATTTCACTTATTCCATAATGCAACATTTTTTCCTTACCAGGTAGTTGAGTTACTGTTACCAGCCCAAAGTCCCATTACCAAGGGAAGATAACATAACCCCCCTTTTTTTTTTTTTTACCTTTGTTAGACATTGTACCCTGTTATTTAGCAGATATATTGTAAATGAGGGTTTCTTCTCTTAAAAAAAAAAATAATAATAAAAAATTGAAAAAGATAAATAAAATAAAAAAAATAAAAAAAAAAACAAAATAAAAAAATAAAAAAAAAACCATAAAAAAATAAAAAAAATAAGAATAAAATAAAAATAAAAACACAGACTCCAAGCTTTCAAGATCACTTTCTCTTTATCAACATTGAAATTCCCATCATCAATAATGGTCCAAAATTCCACCCACCCCACTTCTGACGCCCCAATTACTTGCTGTACATCTAGCTGCCCTCCTACGCCCTCAAATGGCACTGGATTTGTGATGCCTGCATCTGATTCTCACCAATCTATGACTCATTGTCAATCATCTCAGACTCATGATCACAAAGGATCCCAATCCCAACAACCTAAAAAGCCTTTATGTTTCCAGTCATTATACAGATCAGAATCTGATTCTAGTAAAATTAACAAAACCAACCACCAAGTTTCCAAACGCAAGAGGGCTTCCAAAAAAAAAAATCAAATTACCTTTCAAATTCTCAACGGCCTAATTGTTGGGGCCAAGAATCATCTGATTCCCAGTATCATCTCTCCTCAGAATCTGATAATACTTCCAAATCTGATCAATCAATTCAACAAATCACAAAAGGAACTCCCAAGAAAAAGAGAATGAGCAAGAGTGAAAGACTTAGATCCCAGGTATGTGATTGTTTATCTTTTTATATTTTTTGTGCTATAGCCTTATGCTAATAAATGAATTTTTCCTTCCTAATAATTGCAATAGGATTCAGCTAACCCATTCTAAAACCACTTCTGAAAATGCCCCTGAGAATAAAGAGTACAACTTTGATCAAGAAACAGACAATCAAACTGACCCTGAGCCCCACTCTAGATCAAAGCAAGCCAAGCATGAAGAAGAATTTCCAAGAAAGATTTATTTCAACAATCCTTTTTGGAAGAATGGTGACCCTGAAGGAACAGCACTAAATTAATGCTGAATTTACTTGATAATTCTTACAGAACCATCATGTGCAGCACCTGGATCTGAAGATTATTCCATGGAGGCACCATGGGGAACTTCTTGCATGTCCAATGGTTTCATTGCTCAGGAAGAATCAATGGTATCAGAAACTTCTTTCCCAGACCATAGATTCTGGTTCCAATAACAATACAATGGCAAGTTCTATGCAAAATCAACTCCAGGGAGAATAAAACTACACATGGAACCCCGAAACTATGCATGTTTGCTGCTTTTGCCACAAACTGGCATTGATTGTAAATGCCAGATCACAAGCCCTCTCAATTAAGGCTCTTCCAGCTTCAAAAACTAAACAATCAATTCTAGGTTTTTTCCCAGTCCTTGGAAGGTTGATTGAAGATCCCAAAGAAGAGGAAAAAAAGTCAAATTTTTCTTTGGGTAAGAATAATGATGGTGCTCATACCAGTATTACCATCAAAAACCTGGAAGACTCTGATCAGGAAGATTTTGAGATCAATGATGATTGTGGTAATGCTGATGATGAGGGAAGTGATGTTGTTATTGAAGGGGATTACAAGGAAGACTCTGATACCCATTGAAATGACAGTGATTCTCAAGATGCAACTTCCACCAGTCATCTGAAACAGTTAACTGAATATCTGGATACAGGCATAAAGCAGATTACCCGCTCAGCCGCTCAAGAGGGAAACTTCAAACCTATTTCCACAAAGTTGAACTTGAATGTCAAGCCATTGATTGCTGGCTATGGGATTAGATGGAATCTATGCTATGAAAGTCAAAGAAGAGCAATCAAAGCCAAGGAGGTGAGTGTTCTAATGTCTGAGTCTGTAATGAATGTATTTTTTGGTTTGCTGACCACAACTCCTCCTTTATTTTCTACATCTTTGTGATTGAAAATTGAGCAGGTAATTGATGCCATTCTTAGAGTGGAGCCATTCTTAGAGTGGATAAAGAAAACCATGAGGCCAATCAAGATGCTGCTTGATATTGTCATTGCAATGAAGGAACTAAGTACGCAAACTCTGGTGTCTTCAACAATATTTCATTCACTCCTCATGATTGGAACAAGCTGAAGTTCCTAAATAAAGAGCTTGGGACAATCTCAAAACTGACAGTCAGCATGGAAGGTAATGGCCCAACTGGGGCACTAGTCATCCCCAAATACCTAAAGCTCAAGGAATCAATTCAAGATAATATTGATGTGGGATGTGTAGCAGATGCTTTCCCATTATTTTCTGAAATGCTCAGGAAGGTCACAAAATACCTTGAAGAAGCAATGTCATGTGAAACTATCATCATATCCACAATTATGCACCCTTTTTTTTGACTCCACATATTTCAACTTGGATTTGGTGTTGACAGCTGGGAAGTCAATGATTGCCTTAAAAAGATCAAAGTAAAGTACAAAGAATACAAGAGTTTACCAAATTCAGTTGAGAGGGAAGAGAGGTACAATTTAACCTGAGTTTCAACTGATACTCAAACACATCAAAAAAACTCTCTGATGGCTTGCCTGGCGTCTTGTGTTTCCAAACATGCCTGTGAAACAGAAGATGAACTGGGAAATTATTTAAAAATTGAACTGAACTCAGCTGAATTTGATATTTAAGATGTAAATGCACCACTTAAGTGGTGGAAAGAAAATTCAAATCTGTACCCAACACTTTCCTTGATTGAGCTACATTTAATGTGTAGGTAGTTCATGTGCAGTGGAACAGCTTTTCTCAGCTGCTACAGATGTGTGCAGTAGCAACCAAGGGGATTCACTACCATGAACTATGTCACATTGTGTGAATAGCTTGATGTGGCTGTGAGAGGGTGTGCAACTAACTGGGGAATTTTCTGAAATTGGTCATGTCTTGGCTGAATTAGCCCCATTGGAAGAAAAATCCAAGAAAAAATAGTCGTACTCTTTTGCATCAATCTTTATTTATATCTATCTCATGATAGATTTCTTATTTCTAAATTCTTATTGATATTTGTTGAAACATATGATAAAATTAAAATAACTCAAAATTATGTGCTGTTAGCTGATAGTAATTGACTATAAGAATAAATGAAACAACAAAAACATAGCTGCTAATAAAGTACAAAGTACCACTACCCAAACTACAAAACTTGTAAAAAAATCAATCACCAAAATAATGAATTGGATCATTATAAAGACCCTTTTGATGTTTTTGACAAGTATGAGCAAAATCAAAATTAATCTGAAGAGACATTCCAAGCCAATCAAAAATAGAACTAGAAGTAGGAAGGAGTGTACAATTTTAATACTTGTTTGCTTGCCAAACCATCTTGAAAATCCCATGTTGATAATCAAAGTTTATCCCAAACCTGTAATAAGGGAAGGAAAAAGGGCTAGAAGACACATTATAACCAGAATCCGGGGGAGCTAACATACCACTGAATTTGTATGTAGGAATGAATAAAACAAATCCAAAATCACAAACATCTGACTTGTCTCTATGAGGTGGATTAAAAAACCATCTGTGGTATAAGTGAGATGTGGGGAACATGTGAAGGGGCCAGGATTTTCAGAAAAACAAAGAGAATCAAAAGAAGGAAAGTTGTATTTGGCCATGAAAGATTGATTTTTGAAAAAAAGCAATGGAACACATTTCTTTGAAATAATGACCAATTATTTTGCAAGCATGACCAGGCTTGAGGAAATGGCTGTTGTATTTTTCCATCTTATCAGGAGTAAAATTTTTGATGTATCTACCAATGATCTGCATAAAGTCTGAGGATTTGCACCACCCAATGCCCACATTCTGCCACCCCAAGATTGATTAGAGGAAGCAACACAACTAATGAACTCTTTAGAATCATGGAGAAAATTGATAAATAATTTAAGTCTGTCTTATCCTTCTCAGTTAAATTATCCCATGGAGGAAACTCAATAATAGCTATAATTGAGGTTTTATCCTGAGGATCCACAATCACAGTTTGGGCCTTGCGCAAGAGAATGAAGGATTCTTGGACCATCTTACAAGCAGTTGAAACCTCCGCTGGAGTTGGGCAATGGTTTTGATTCTAATTTTTATCTAGAGGGATGTTAGGGTAAAGATTGAGGGGCATGAATCAAACCCTCTCCCATCAAATGGATTGGTTTGCTGAATTTGTTTTCTTGTTGAGGCCAATCTCTTTTTTCTGAAATTTGGCATGTGACTCTGCTTTCTTCTTCTGCTTTTTATTTTCCTTGCTCATTTTCTTTGACATATTATTATTCCTGATACGGCCGTGGTCACCCAGACAATATTCCAGTCCGGACATCCAAAAAATCCCACAGTCACAAAAATTTATCATATAATTTGAACAAGGTAGGTAAGAATCACAAGAATCAAAAGCAAAATGGGAAACAGTTTCAGAAGGCACCAAAGAATGACTATGGAGTTAAATAAATCAAAAGAAAGGGAAACCCCTAATGGGAAACAGTTTCAGAAGGCACCAAAGAATGACTATGGAGTTAAATAAATCAAAAGAAAGGGAAACCCCTACCTTTGATTTGCTCAAGCCATTGTTTCTTTGATATGGTTTGGGTTGGAAGATGGGTGAGGAAGGGTAAGCAGAAGACTAAGAAGCTTAGTAAAGAAGAAATAAATAAATCAGTCAATTGATTTGGTCATCAAGTGAACAGAGTGTATTTGTATAGTGTTAGGTAAGGCTTGTTGTACTTGGAGGGATGATTGATGGCTTTTTCTGACTGAATTGATACCTGCTTAAATAGAAAATTTTTCACATACTCTCCATTGTTTTTAACAGAACTAGATGGCCTTGACCAGGCTTTCCAGAACACTGGACATTTTATTAACTGCTTTGGCTGAAATAGTAAAAAATTCCTGGGCTGCCTTGGCTCTAGTGAGAGTCAAAGCAACCAGATCATTTTTTTCTGTTTCAGCCAAACTCAGAAAAGTCTCATAAAGCCCCATGCTCTTGACTCACATGTGTCAAGGCCATGAGGCGCTGGTTCTTTTGTTTTGGTTTATTGGTGTTGCTGAGTTGTACAACCTTCCACAGACTACCTTTTAAATAATCCAAAAAACCAGCTCACAGTTTTATCATGAGGAGTGCTTGACCAAGATTTGCCTTTGTTCCATGAATTCTAAAAAGGCATGTGGGTACCTGGGACCCGCCTGCGGGTACTTACTGTTCAGGCAGGTACCTGCTCTGCGTTTACTAAGTACATGTCTGGGTGTCTATTTATCAGTCAATTTTGCAGGCAGTACCCAGGTGCTGCCTTGTGATACCCACCCCTCCTGTGAAATCTTTTGTCAATCCCCTATTGATGCGCATTGCAGGGGTACCTGTATATCAGCAATATCAGTGTACGACACTCAATCTAAAATCCCACTGATCCTCCAATTCAACCTCCATGGCCCGTCGTCCGCAGAAGAGATCTTGTCAGAATTCTTCACTGGTTTACATTTTTACTCCAACTGCCCTCCAAACTGCTACCAGTCCATCCAGTCAATCTCAAGAGGCCGCATCTATCCCACAAGGAAGTCAACCAGATCCAATTTGACAATTTTTATGGTCTTAAAATAATACTTGATTTCAGTGTTTAAAGAAAAGAAATAAAGTATGAAGAAAAAAAAAATTGAATCACCTTAAAAGAACAGGATGAAGAATAAATGAGAGCAAAAATAAGAAAGAAGAAGTAGAACAAAGTACAGCACCATAGGAAAGAACTGAAAGATAAAATATAGATGGTCAACAAACTTTATTTATGAAGAAAGTGAGAAAAAGAAATAACAACCTATTGTCTTGAGCCTGGATGAGAGTGATATCAGTAGATAGAAAAGATTGATTATAAAGAACAATCTTGAAAAGTGAGACAAGGAAAAGAAAACAAAGAAAATGAAATGAAATGAAATGAAAATGAAATACAATTCAAATACTCTATATTTAGAGTATGCACACCAAAACACAACACACCCCCATGCACTTAGCGGGAGGATAAGGGCATACCAGCTTGAAGCATTCAAAGAATCTTGAGGATAGAGGCTTGTCCAACAGATTTTTGTAAGAAAATCAGCAAGCATTTTGTCGTATTTTGTATATTGGAAGTCAATATTACCAGAGATAACCTCTGATCAAATAAAATGGTATCTAAGGTTCATATGTTTTGTCTTGAAAGATGAGTGATTGGATTCATTCTTGGCCAACAAGATGGCACTTTGATTATCTTCATGAATAAGAAAAGGAAGAGTAAATTTAACATCAAGATTGTTGAGAATCATTTTTAACCACATTGATTCCTTGCAGAGATCTGAGATAGCAATGTATTTGGCTTCTGTTGAGGAAAGTGACTCCGTTGATTGCTTCTTCGACTAACATGAGATCAAATTGTTGTTCCAAAGAATGAGATATCCAGAGGTTGATTGACTAGTAATTTGACAACTGGCCCAGCTTGCATCCACATAAGAAGTGATGACTTGAGATTGAGATGGGTTGTTGTTAATTTTTATACCAAAATCTTTGGTTCCTTTGAGATATCAAAGCGTATGCATGGCTGATTCCCAATGGGTGATGCCAGGTTCTTTCAAGAATTGGGATAAACACCCAATAGAGAACTTAATATCGGGCCGAGTAGTGACACTCAAACAATTTAGGGTGCCAATCAATGCTCAATAGCTGTGCTTGATTTTGGAGAATTCCAGAATTTCCTGCTTTGAGGCTTTAACAAGTTTGGACCCGGGTTTCATAGGTGTAGCTAGTGGAGTGTCATGGAATTCAAATTGTTTGATGATTCATTCAATGTAATGTGTTTGAGTTAGTTGAATTTCTTGAGATGATTGATGAAGCTTCATTCCAAGAAGATGTTTAGCCTCGCAAAGATCTTTTATCTTGAAACAAGTCACAATCATTTTCTTGAAGATTTGAGGTTCTTTGCTGAATATTGCAATGTCATCAACGTGAATGTACAATCAGGTGTTTGCTGACCAAAATACAAATGGTTCGGCATGACTACTATTGAAACAAACTGAAAAGAGCCACAATGATAGAGTAAGATACCAGGCTTTTGGTGCTTGCTGTAGGCCATAAAGTGCCTTCTTGAGTAGTAAAACTTTGCCTTTGTGCGCATTTAATCCCCAAGGTGGATTTAGAACTATTCTTTCTTGAATAGATGTGTTAAGAAATGCACATTTAACATTGATTTGATGAAACTTCATGTTTTGCTGTAATGAATGAGCTATTAACATCCTCAAAGAGACTAACTTCCCTGTAGGAGCAAACGTAAAGTTGTAGTCTTTACCTAACACTTCCTTGAAGCCCTGAAACATAAGCAAGCTTTGCATTCCTTGGGTTGATTGGAAAGTTCTGGTTTCACTTTAAGTACCCAAGTACAATTTAAAGGTTTATTGTCTTTGCTTCTGTCAATTATTTCCCACATTTGTCTTCTCAGTGAATACTAGGAGCTAGAACAAAGCAAAGCCCACCTAAATGACAAAGTTTCTCTAGATTGGCTTTGTTCTTAAAGAATAGAGGCTGAGGCGACTGAAATTTTTGAGTACTGGAGGGAATCCGGTTACATAAGTCGGTTTCAGTTACAATAGCTTCCGCCCAGTATCTAGGAGGTAAGTTGGCTTGAGAATATAAACATCTTGCTTTTTCGGCAATGGCCTGATTAGCTCTCTCTGCCATTCCGTTATTCTCAGGGGTATATGGTGGCACAAACTGTTGAATTATACCCGTAGAAGAGCAGTAAACATTGAATAAAGTATTTTTGAATTCACCGCCGTTATCCAAAATGAATTTCTTAACTGATTTGCCCGTTTGCTTTTCAACTTGCACAACAAACTTTTGAACCTCATTGAGCATATCTGATGAGCGGGTTTGGAACGGTCCAACTAGGTCCAGATTATCAAGACGTCAAGAAATCTCAAGGTCAGACTGAATGGCTACGCCGGCTGCGCAGTAGTGATAAACAAGGTTTACGTTCTGAAACCTAGTTCTCTACTATTTAAGACTTGTAATTCTCGTGTAGTAGATTCTTTAGTGTTTTTAATTGTTAAAATTTATTTTATAACTCTCAACTTAACACCCTTACGTTCGCGTTGCTTCCTCAGGTCTGCACACTTGTTATTTCTATTTTCTGTCTCTTTGCATCTCAATCATTTCATTCTTGTTGATTTCAGTTATTACTTCATTCTTAGGTGTGCTTCATACAACTCGTGTCTTATTCTCAGCTCGTGTATCTAAAGCACATTATTTGGTTCTTCAAAAGGTGTGCTTCATACAACTCGTGTCTTATTCTCAGCTCGTGTATCTAAAGCACATTATTTGGTTCTTCAAAAGGTGTGCTTCATACAACTCGTGTCTTATTCTCAGCTCGTGTATCTAAAGCACATTATTTGGTTCTTCAAAAGGTGTGCTTCATACAACTCGTGTCTTATTCTCAGCTCGTGTATCTAAAGCACATTATTTGGTTCTTCAAAAGGTGTGCTTCATACAACTCGTGTCTTATTCTCAGCTCGTGTATCTAAAGCACATTATTTGGTTCTTCAAAAGGTGTGCTTCATACAACTCGTGTCTTATTCTCAGCTCGTGTATCTAAAGCACATTATTTGGTTCTTCAAAAGGTGTGCTTCATACAACTCGTGTCTTATTCTCAGCTCGTGTATCTAAAGCACATTATTTGGTTCTTCAAAAGGTGTGCTTCATACAACTCGTGTCTTATTCTCAGCTCGTGTATCTAAAGCACATTATTTGGTTCTTCAAAAGGTGTGCTTCATACAACTCGTGTCTTATTCTCAGCTCGTGTATCTAAAGCACGTTATTTGGTTCTTCAAAAGAATCCTTTAAATTCAGAACCTCTATAGGTTATGAGCCCAGCAGCAAACTAGCTGCCGAAACGAGTAAAATATGACGTCCGAATCAACCAAGGGACTACCAGTACTGAGCGAAGATAAATTCCCAGAATGGAAGACAAAAATTAAAGGTTACTGCATGCAACATGGCCTCTCTCGATTTCTCTTACCTACTACGCTGAAAGAAAAGGAAGATCAAATTATCTTTGAAGAGAAAAAGGCCAAAACTGCCGGTATCCTGCTTCAATTCATGGGACGGGATAATATTTATCGATTTGTATCCAGCACAAATGAAGAAGAACCTAGTACTCTCTGGAATCTCTTGATTGGCTACTACGAATCAAACTCTAGTGAAAACCAGTCTAAAGTTTTCGATAAATTTCTCAAACTTCAATTTACCGAGCTAAAAAAATTCATATCTGAACTGAACTGTCACTTGGCGGCTATGGCATCTGTCGGAATTATTATAGGCACAGAAGGAGCGAACGTACATATTCGAGAACACTATGTAGCGGAGTGTATCCTTATGAAAATACCTGAAAAATTGAGTGTTACCAAAGCTCTTCTTCAAAGCAAACGACCACTCACAATTAATACGGTTAAAGACGCACTCGTCAATAGATCAAGAGAGCATTCAGACACTCACATCTCGGTAAAAACCGAAGAAACAGCTCTAGCGGTTTCTACAAACAAAAGAAAAACCCCTAAAGAGCGATGTTCCGATGGTAAACACAACCTGAAGACTCTTCACGCTGAAAATGATTGTTACCAGCTAAAACATAAACCAAAACATAAAGCGAAGAAAGCTGCCGTTGAATCAGACGATGATGAAGGTTTCTCTGAAGCCACCGGTAGCAGTTTCAAATGTATATCTTGTGCTTATGCCGCTACTCAAATTCCAAACGCGGTTTTCTTGGATAGCAGAGCCTCTCATCATATGTTTGTTGAACGAAACGTATTTTTTAATTATAAAACGAAACGATCCACAGTAGAATTGGCTGATGGGAACAAACTAAACATTCTTGGCGAAGGAAACGTGAATGTTAAAAATGCCAAAGGAAAAATAATCAAACTCAGAGCTCTTCATGTACCTAAACTTACCGGAACTCTGATTAGCTTTGGAAGACTTTATGAAAAAGGATGTGACGTGGTTCAAACAGGAAAGTCTAGCTTCAACATGATCGGCAAGAATAATGAAGTTATTTTTGAAGTGTTCATCACTAATGGGACTAGCCATATTCAACTCAAAGTCTTACATCAAGGTCAGTCTCACTTGTGCTCGATGAAAACAGTCAAGCAAGGTTCAACCGTTGATGATGATCTACTTCACAGAAGAGCCAGGCATTGCAATGATCGAGCATTGAGTAAACTCTATGGGAGACGCATTTCTCCTAATTCTTGCGACTCATGTCTCCTGTCCAAATCTCATCGACTTCAATATGACGAAGTTATTCCTGAGGCTCACCATCCTCTGGAGTTTGTTTACATGGACTTGAGTGGAAAAATATCTCCATCGTCACTTAGTGGAGGAAATTATTACTTTAAAATTACGGATTGGCATACTCGGTATCGGCATGTCTTCATTCTAGAAAGGAAATCAGAAGCATTTCAACGATTTGTTGATTATTTTACCGAAGTGACTACTTATCACGACTTTGAAATGAAAAATGTTATTTTTGATGGCGGAGGGGAATTTAATTCCAGAGAATTTCTTGAGTTCCTCAAATCAAAAGGAGTAAAAGTTCATGTCACTGCCCCTTATACACCTCAGCAAAACTCAGTATCTGAGAGGGGCAACAGAACTACGTCTGAGAAAGCGCAATGCCTCTTAAAGAAGGCTAATCTTCCGTTAACGTACTGGGCTGAGGCTGTTACTACAGCAGTCTTCCTGGAAAATATTACTCCGACGGAGAACTTGAAATGGAAAAACCCATATGAGTTGTGGTTTGGGAAGAAATTCAACAAAACACTTCTTAAACCCTTTGGATGTCTTGCATACCTCAATATTCCAAAGGAAAGACGAAGCGGGAAATTTGGCGATACTTCAAAGCGAGGGCTGTTTCTAGGTTACCAAGTAAGAATGCACAACTGGCGTATACTTACCGTGAATGGGAAAGTTGAGCGCAGTCACGACGTAAGATTTGTGGAAACAACTTTTCCAGGAATCTCTCTTTTCGCCTCA
>JNCO01004528.1:0-15155 GCA_000785685.1 Uromyces viciae-fabae
AAGGCTCCAAAAGTTAAGTAAATGGTGATCTCCACAATATTGAGTTCAAAATCAAATATGAGATACAACATCACTCAACCCTGAGATATCAATGGGATAATGAAACGCCACCTGCATGCAGGTGGCAGCCATATTTCTGTGGTGCTTGGGATCATCAGTTTTGAGGTAAAGAAAAGACAACAACAATGGTATTGGAAGCTGTAGCAAGCAAGAGCACCCGGTCTTGGCACTGTTTTTTTGTTTCTCCAGGCACTTTAAATGATATCAATATTCTCCATAGAAGTCCTCTTTTCAATGAATTGTTAGTTTTATAGCTTTAGTACTGGGAGATTTTTAGAAAGAGAGATTTTTGAAAGAGGAGCTGGGGACTGTTTTTTAGTGAGGAAAACTTTTAGGCTCAAAGCTCTATGATATTTTATTTCAAAAAGAATGGAGAAAAATATAAAGAAAGAATATGTCACAGATTTTGACATACCAGTAAAACTAAATAATCTAATCACAACTACACATGATTAGAAACTAATATTTTCTCACAAATACACATGACAAAACAATAAACAAACTAAGTAATTAATTCTACAACTACACATAGAATAACTACTTAGCTACCTGACTGATTCCACAACTACACATGGAATTAGACTAACTAAATAAATATACCACAACTACACATGGTATAAGTACTAAAAAATAAAAGATATCATCACAACTACACATGATGATATTTAATAATGAATTCTAGATTATAAGCAACTACACACTAGATAACCTATTTAAACCACACAGAAAACTACACATCTATGAGGTTAGCAAACTTAAAAGAAAATATAAAAAAAATTATTTATTTTTATTTTAAAATATAAAAGAGATAAGGTGTCAGGAGAAAAGGTGAGAGGAGATAAGGTGAGAGGATGTGAGTGGAAGACTAAAGCACTAGAAAACTGACAGGAATTACTTGCTGGAACTCAAGCTCACAAAGCTCACTTTAAGATCAATGGTCATGAATACAACCAAGGTTATTATTTAGCAGATGGTATCAATCCGTCCTGGTAAACTTTAGTTAAAACAATTTCTCACCCACAAGGCAATGCTGAAAGACATTATGCAATGCTACAAGAAGCTTCAAGAAGCTTCAAGAAAAGATATTGAGCATGCTGTTGGCTTTTTACAAGCCAGATGGGGAATTATCAAGCAAACTTTTTGTCTTTGGGATATTGAAGACGTCAAAAAAATTATGACTTGTTGTGTGATTTTATACAATATGATAGTTGAAACTCGAAAGGAAGCAGAAGACTCTTTTGAAAGGGCCACTCTTTCAGCTGAATTAGTCTCAAACCATCAAGACCGTACTCTCACTCACACTCTAACTGCTTAAATTCAGAGGAATCATGACTTACATGACCTAGAAACTCATTTATGTTTGAGAAATGATCTCGAAGCTCATAATTGGCTCAACAAAGGCTTAGAGTAGATTTTTTTTGTTTTTTTACATATTTTTTATTAATATCCACAATATGGAACACATTTTTTTATCCCTCTCACAATTCTTATACATATTTTGAAGGATTTTTTTGATTCCTTTTTTGGTTTGGCTTGTTTTGTTTTTTTCTGTTTTCTTTTTGCATGTTTTTTCTCTTTAGTTTTATTTGTTTGCTTTTTTCCTCATAAATTTTGCACATGTATATCATTTTGGTTTTCTTTTTTTCCTGATTTCTCTTTTGCTTTGATACACATTATTTTTTTTTCCTGTGAGCTTTTTTTGTTAGAAATGAATCAAAATTTTCTCAATAGTGAAATATTCACGTGGTGAAAATATTATAGTTACTTCAAGAAGGAAAAAAAAGAAGGAAAAAAAAAGAAAACAATCTAGAAAGACAAACTAGATACAATGAATAGTTACAAACTATTTAAGCTTCAACCTTTTTTTTTTTTAACCTTTTTTTCATTATGCATAAACTTCAAGGTCTTCCTCAAATTTGATAAATTGTTTCTCTTGTGACATCAATATTTTCAAATCATTCATCTGTATGTTACTTGCTGTGTTTTCATCTTCAATTTTCAACTTGGCTTGATCCATTTCACACTTATTTTATTCAATTTTTATTTTCATTTTTTCTAATTCAATTTGTTATTATTTTTTTCTTCTGATATCTTGTTGCCTTCATTTAATGTTGACAATCTATCTTCTGATAATTTGTTGAAGGTTTCCAAATGATAATTGCGTTCATCTTCTGGCTACTCTTTGCCAAGACGACGTTTCTTGGAAGATTTTTGACCCATAGGACGTGAGAGGGGAGTTTGTGGAGTGGTAGGAGTGGTGTGACCACTGATAGTTTCATCTATGCTGATATCAGATTAAGCCAGAGCAATACCTGGAATGATGATGTCTTTTTTAGGATCCATTCGCCATTTCAGCGAATACCATAGTTTCTCCCACGCCGCCAAATCCTTGAAAGGATCTTTATGCTGCTTGAGATACATCTTGTGAGTGGTGTAGAGCCAGTCTGTTGGAGAAGTTCTGCTGGGAGGATTTTGTTCAATCACAAAATAGAGGGAGCTGAATATCTGCGTGGCTGCTTTCAGAGCAGCCCATCTGAAATAAAAGGGAAGCATTATCATGTCAGTAAGATGCATGAAGGAGAAAAAAAAAGAAAAATGAAGAAGGAAAAAAAAAAAGATGATGAAGAAGAAGCAAAAAATGAAAATGTTGAAATTTCCTCATTTCTTTACTTAACTTATATCGAAGTACTTTTTATTCATTTTATCCTTTTTTTATTTATTTAAATTTTCTTATAAAACAACTAAATTAGACTACATGAGTATAATAAAAGCAAGGTAAATTGAGTCTAAATAGTGCCTCATAACTGCATGTTCCCCTTTTATCAACCTTTAAATAAAAAATGTATTTTCTTTTTTATTTTGTTTGGATTAATCAAGAAGAATTAACACTCCTTCTTGAATTGTGGTATTTTCTTATTCTTTTTATTATCTTATAGCTGTAGTGTCATGTCATCAGAACTTTCACATGAGCTTCTGTTGACACTAGTCTTAGTCAAAATATCTCTTAGTTCATTTTTACTTATTTTTTATTCTTTTCTTGTCTAGAAATAATTTTCAATATTTTTCTTCAATTTTTCTCTTTTTTTATTTTAAACCATATTAAAAACCCCTGTGATTTGTCAAGGGGTCTTCTTGTTTTTTCTTCTCTCAAATACTCTGTACTGGAGAAGAAATACAATTCATTGGTTCTCTCTTCCCTTTTCCTGAGCCACTCCAAGGTCAGATCAAATACTGCCTCACCTTGTATCTTTTTTATATTTTTCTTATTTATAAAAATAAAAACATTAAAAATAAATATCATATAAAATTAATTCTCTATTTTTGATTCCAAAATTTCATCAGAAAAATATGAAGAAGGAGAAAAAAAAAGAGATGAAGAATGAGAAAAGAAATGAACAATGAAGAAAAAATATAGAACAATGAAGAAGAAAGAAAAAAAAGAAAGATGAGGCAGAAAAAAAAAACAACAATGAAGCTGAAGAAAAAAGAAAGAAAGAAGGAGAAGAAAAATAAGCAAAGAACAATGAAGAAGAAAAAAAAAAAGAACAATGAAGAAGAAAAAAGAAAAAACAGAATGATGAAAAAGAAAAACAATAAAGAAAGATGAAGAAGAAGAAAAAAAAAAAAAAAAGAAAGAACTCATTGGGTACAAATCTGATCATAGTCCCAGTAGTTCAGCTTTGAATGTAAATTAAAATCAACTTCAATTTTTTTTTGAAAAACGCCTTGCCACTTTGGTTGGTGGCATACTTGGATTGTTTTCTAATTTGGAGCCAAGATATGGCTAGCTGTTCTTCCCCTTGAGGGAGCCAGTTTGGTGCGCGTTTTTTTTTTACATCTGTTTCATCATCTTCAAGCTTTCAATCATTTTCTTTTCTTTTGTCATGTTTGATTTTTTTTTTGTTTTCAATTTTTCCTTCTAGTTCAGTAATTGATTTGTTTTCTTTTCTTTTCTTTTTCTTTTTCATTTTGATCTTCCATATTGTGGTTTGAGAGGAGGTTGGGTATTGAGGTGGGAGGTTGATTCATATCCATCATGGTGGAGATGGATTTGACATGGAGGGGATATGTTGACGCAGGGGGGATTTGGCCAGGGGAATCCCTTGATGAGACTTGGCAGAAGCCTCATCAAAGGTATTTTGGACGGAACAGTGCTGTAACCACAGTTATAGCCTATTATTGGCACCACATAAATAGCTGCCCAACAAAATTCCCGCCGGTTAAAGTGCATACCCACAAGTACCTGCATTTGCCGCTCCAAATCACTTTTACCTCCACTTTAATATCTTGATATAATATTTAATATTTCAACATACTCACAAATCCCCATCCGTCTTGCCCTCCCCCCAGAATCCATCCATGCCTTGACCTCCCCCCACCAGCAAACCAAACAAGATCTCGGAGAAAGTTCAATGATGATGAATATCACTCCCACCTCCCAGCAAAGGACCAGATGAAGATGATTACCCCAATGAGACCGGGATGGAAGATCCAAGTGTGATCACCAGCTAAATGAACACTCCCACCCCAATATCCCATCATAGCTTGGTTTGGACATACTTTTTGGCGCTGGAGGATGCTCAGGTTCAGTGCATGGTACCTGGATGAAAGGGAAATCTGTGCCATAAGGTCTTAACTCTAAATAAAACAAAATCTACAAAGAATATGATAGAACATCTTACCCGCATGCATCACATTGATGACCCCAAAAACGCAAGAAGTCTCAGACTTTCATTATTAGCCTCTTCAAAAGAAAACATTTTGAACATTGAGCAAGATTTCTTTTTCCAGATTTTCTTCATTTTCCCTTTCATTCCTTTTAATTTTTCGAATCCTTTTCTGACTTTTCTGAACTAATGTTTTTTTTTTATCTTTAGAGGTTGAACTTAATCCCAAAACTTTCAAGCGCCTAGTCGCTAATCTCATTGCATCCGCCAACCTACCGTTTCCTTTTGTTGAAAACAAAGCTTTTGCCCATCTCCTTGATGTTATAAATCCGCGGGTCGCAAGTGTGATGGTCAAACGTAAAACGATTGCCCTCAAAGTCTCTTGATTGTACATTTCTTATTAAAAGAAACTGAAGCAGATGCTTGGGTCCTCAGACCACATTGGATACACCTTACACGCTTGGAGCTCTCCAAACAAGGCTTCATTCATGGTCATCAACACTCATGGTATGAATGCAAACTGGGAGATCATTGATTTATTGCTTTCTTTACCCATGGTTTATGGTATGTTTTTTTTGTCTGCTTTCATTTCATTGAGTAATCACCTTTATTAACAAAATGTTTATTTTTAATGAAACTGTTCCTTTAGGCAAACACAAAGGGGAGAACTTTGCAGATGTTCTTTACAATACGCTCAAAAAACTTGGTATCAACCATTCCATTGTAGCTATCACTGCTGACAACGCCTCAGAAAATGGTACCCTTGCTTAATAACTTGCCCGCTTAATCAATGGCAAATTCCAAGCAGCCAAGCACCTTTTGGGGTGCATGGCGCACGTCATAAACTTAGCGGCTCCGGATGTTCTGGAAAGAGGGATACTGATGGCAAACAATCTCTCTACAGTCAATGTGATCGATCTCAACAGCCTTGTCAATCGACCAGATGGAGAGGGTGTGAACCTTAATACGGTCATCTCCCGTATCCACAGATTTTCCGTTTATTTCTGATCATAACCATAACACCATGAAGTGTTCCAATCTGTTATCAGTATGGTCTCAGATTCTGCCCCGCCTCACTCTGAAGGAAATTATCACGTGCCCCCCCCCCCCCCCCCCCCCCCCTGTTCCTAATGCTGGAACATGTGATAGACTTGGAGGAGGCTTGAAACCTATACTGTGCCAGGTCCGAAACCCAGAAGTTCTGCTTTTCCTATCTGGAATGGGAAAGTATGGAGCAGATGATGAAATTTCTGAAGCCTCTTCATGAGGTCACATAAATATTGTGCTGATCAACTTACCCCACCCTCAATTTTGAAATTCCAATATACATTTCTCTCATCAAGAATATCAATCAAATCAAAACAACTTACAATGCAGATCAACTTCTCCTTCCAGCCAAGAAGATTATTGAAAAACTCAAAAAATAATTAATCCTTGCTTTGAAAAAACCGGAGACCATCTGTGTGATGGTACTTGACCCGCGTATCAAGCTTCTCTATGTGGAGAAGAACCACATCTTCATTCAAGACAAACTCCAAGTGGATGTCTCTCCCAGTCAATGCTTGAAGATATTCAAATCTCAAGCAATCAATTTTGACCAATTGTTCAAAAATCCCATTTCTGAAAAGACAAAGCACACAAAAACTAACTCAAAGCACCCTTGTGCACTGGAGGAGGACGTTTTTGGAGAACATCAAGAAGTGATAGATTTGGATGCCAAGATCTATTGCAACCTAGGTGAAACAAAAGAAGCATCTGGAATGGATATTCTTAAATACTGGCAGTCCCACCAGAGGCTGTACCCGTCCTTAGCTGCCATGGCTAGCTTCTTCCTCTCCTTACCCGCAACCAGTGCTCTATTCACGCGGATTTTCACACAGTGTAAGTCGATTATCGGCTCCCAGCACTACAACCTGGACCCCATTGCAATCAAACAACTTCTTTTCTTGAAAGAGTGGTCACACTGTGGAACTACTCTTTTTATGGAATAGTGCTTGAAAGGCTGCCTTTGTGAATAGACCTGTGAGAGTAGGGTAACAAGAATAGAGTGTGAGAATCTATATATAAAATATTTGTGGCTATTGATGGAGTTCTGGTTTTTCCAATATAATGCTCTACAGATTGGATACTTCCCAAGCTAGAGGATTCTGGAATTTAAGTATGAGGGTGCTCTACAGATTGGATACTGCCCAAGCTAGAGGATAAGGAATGATTTTAAGTACTTCTTATTAATCTACTTTATCTGCAACTGACCCTTTGGTTGGGTATTTGTCTTATTTCTTTACTATAAACTAACTTCTAATTCTTATAACCAATGACCAGGTGATATCTATCTACAATGTATGTGCTATATACTTAATGATAATCTGATAGTCTGATAGACTGGTGAGGAACAAAGGAAAAATAGAGGAGGGGTACTTATACATAGACAAAAGATTCCTGAGAGCAGGGTAACAAAAAGAGTGGCTCTTAGCAACGGTGAAACAAATACGATACATGTATTTTGTGATACACTGTTTTTAGAAACTGTGTATCGTATTGGATGCTCGATACATGAAAATATGATACGATACATACACGATAGACGTGTATTTGTACCAATACATTGTGTATTTTACTGTATTTTTCAAAAAATGCACACTTTTAAGATTATGTGTATCGTATTCTATAACAGATACACAAAAAATACATGTATTTCAATACGATACGGGCGATAAAAAATACGTGTATCGTATTTGTTTCAGCGTTGCTCTTAGTGCCTGTGATGAGAGAGGGGAGTGAATGAAACATTTACAAAATCCAAGTGTGGCTGAAACATAGAAACAAGTGGGTAAGAGGATGATAACTAGGGGTACAATATGCATGGAAACAAGTTTGGGAGTGATGATGTCATGGTGGCTGAAACTAGTTCCAAGGTGTTTGAGTGTTTTGTGTTTTCTTGAGATGATGCCTGAGAGTCCTGAGAAATTGGGTAGTCTGGCTCTCTTTGATATTTTACTTTGTCCCACCTTCCACATATATTTTATATTTATTTATACCTATGATTCACCTGCTATGATTCTGGCTTGGCTTACCACAACACAAGACCAAATATTTTACCGAGCAATTTGATGAAAACACTTTGACTAACTGATGTCGATGTTTTTTATTTTTTTCATGACATTGATCTTTCTTTTTTTTTCTAAAAAATATGATATAAAAAAAAATTATAATAAAATACAAGTTTATGACAAAAATACTACTTATAAAAAAAAAAATTATACTAAAACAAAACAAACATCTATATTCTATAAATATAATACAACATGTTTCATATATATATATACACTAAGCACAATGAGTTGTAATTATTTCTGATTTGCTATTTTTATTAATGAAATGAATGTCCTGGGGCCATGCCGCCCAAAAAAAAAATTCCCGTTATTCCCAATTGGGTCCAGTGCTGGGCCCAACATTTTTCCAGAAAATCACCCAGCCAAAAAGCTCAACTTTTGGGTGCCCAGTGTCCGGGATCCAGGAATACCTGGGCACCGGCACTACGGGTTTCATCCCTACTAGGGCCTTTTGAAATATGCTTTGTGGATATTTCCTAAAGCATTGGGCTTGGACCCTCGAGAAACAATTATCCATAGAAAATCAATGGTAAAATGGAGGCAAGAAATTAGCACGCTTGGAAAGATGCATGAAAACAGGGAGAGGGTGTGATAAAAAAAAATATTTGTTTGAATTTTATGTAACTTGTTTCCACGGTGGTGTGGCAAAATTTACGTAGTAGGATGGTGAGGCCAGAATCTGGCACAGCGGAATAAATGTGCTATTTCCTTCTCATCCACATATAAGAAGGAGGCCCTTTGGTCTGATTAACCCCATCTCCAAGCTCCCTGCCAATGTGGGGTACTTGAGTTCAAAACTGAGGATGGGAGAATTATGGCTTGTTTTTTTGAAAAAGCCGTATTCAAAGGTAGTTTGATTGAAACACTTTTTTTCTTGTACTTGTACAAAATATTCTCCTTTGCTTCACATGGTAAAATAACAATTTTTTCTTTATCACTTTATATTCCTTCAATCTATGTGAGGTGAGTGTTGAGTGAAAGATGGAGAGGAAAAACAAAGACTCACTTGTCAGACCTGGAAAATTTGATTTTCATGAGTTTTTTGAAAAAAATAAAAAAAGTCAACCATGTGAGGTGAGTGGTGAGTGAAAATTAGAGAAAAAAAATGTGAGTGAAAAGTAGATAAAAAAAATACGGCTTTTGACCTGGGAGATTGCAGTTTGATGACTTTTTTTTTTTTTTGAAAGCAGTGGCTGATGTATAAGATATTTTTTTCCAAGTCTGAATCTGAATCATATCAAGATTTTGCTTGGTGGTAATCATCTTTTGAGTTGCTTTTTGGATGATTTTTTAGGCATGGTGTGTTGAGTTAACAATACAAGTGAGTTAAAAAAAAAATTGAAGAGTGAATTATAAAAGGGGTTAAGAAGATGAGAAATGGTGGATTTCAATCATGAAATCTGCCATTTCTCATTTTTTAAATACACCTAGGTGTATTTGAGCTAACAATACAAGTGAGTTAAAAAAAAAAGGTTAAGAAGATGAGAAATGGTGGATTTCAATCATGAAATCTGCCATTTCTCATTTTTTAAATACACCTAGGTGTATTTCAGAAATCCGCCATTAATAATTGTAGATTTGATCAAAAAAAATGGTGGATTTCCTAACTTTGATACTCCCTAATAAAAGTAAGATAAACTGAGTCTAAATAGTGCCTCATAACAGCATGCTCCCTTTTTTTTTCAACTTGAAATCTAATTTTAGTTCTTTTTTATTTTTTTTTGAACTCATCAAGAACAATTAACACCTCCTCTTGAATTGTGATTTTTTTTCTATTCTTTTTATTATCTTATAGATGTAGTGTCATGTCATCAGAACTTTCACATGGGCTTCTGATGAAACTAGTCTTAGGAGAAATATCTCTTAGTTCCGTTGTGCTTATTTTCTATTCTTTTTTTGTTTCAAAATACTGTTAACTTTCTAGGAATGTTTGCTTCTTCCTTTTTCTTTTCTTAGTTCCTTTTTATTAGTTCTTAAAATTACTTTATAAAATATATAAATAAATAAAAATTATAATAAAAAAAATAGTCTTATTTCTTTTTATAGTCCTTTCATAATTATGATAGTTTGGTTCAGTTATGTTGTTACTCACTCTAGTAAAAAAATATATTAGTCCTGATTTACATGAATCAGTTATAAAGTTGGTTAGTTAGTTGGTTTGTTAGTCAGTTAATTAGTCCTCCTACAAGTGTAGGAGTCCATAGTTTAGTCCTACTTCATAAAGTTGATGTTAGTATTGTCCTTGCCAAGTCTGTGCAAGTTTTGTTTAGTTTAAGCCCTGTATCTAGTAAAAGGGGGCTTATTATTTTCTATTTATAGCTCTTTCTCAGTAATGAAAAATCATTGAGTCGAGCCATAAAATTTTCTTTCTTAGAATTGTCCCACTGCTCCTCATTCATCAAATCTTCTAAAAAATCTTCCTCTAGCTACTATTCTGCAAAATTGACAAATACTTGAAAATATTTTTCCCCATTTTTCTGACTCTTTATTTTATAAACCATATTAAACCCCTGGAATTTATCCAGGGGTCTTCTTGTTTTTTCTTCTCTCATATACTACGTAAACTACTAGAGAAGAAATAAAACTTATTGGTGCTCTCTTCTTTTGTTTCCAAACCACTCCAAGGTTAGATCAAATCCTGCCTCAACTTGTCTCTTTTTTATATTGTTCTGATTTTAAAAATGAAAACAATAAAAATAAAAATTGTAAAAAATTAATCTCATATTTTTTTATCCCTGATTTTTTTCACAAAAAACATCAACAAAAAAATAATTTTGCCATGCTCCACTGTGGCTGGATGTGAGAAGAGAGAGTCAGTCAAGAACTTTCTCATTATTAACTTTCTAGATAGTTAATTTTTTCTTGGTCTGTATCTTTTATTTCTCAAATTTTATTTCTAATTTTTCTCTTTGTTTTATTTCTCAGATTTCTTATTGGAATCTATAGTTTTCTTTCTCCTATTTTTTATTTGAATACATGATCTCAGATTTCTTATCTGAATCCATTTCTTTATTTCTTTTGTTATTTATTTGAATACATGATTTATATTTCTTTATTTTTTTAAAACGTTTTGTGTTGAAAAACCACTCAAAGACTGAGACAAAAAAAACCTGAACACCATGGGAAAACTGGGCTCACTGGCTGACCAGTGACACCAAAAGTACAAAGAGCCCCTTTTTTCTTTTGGTGTCACTGGAAAGCCAGAGAGCCCAGTTTTCCCATGGTGGAGCCCAGTTTTCCCATGGTGAAAACTTATTGCCTCAATTGCCTAAGTCAAATAATTTAAATGAAGTTAATGAGAGCAAACACTGAAAACTGAGGAAAAACAAGAATGGGAACATTATTTTCCATCAATCAAGTATATAGAAAAAAAGCACATTGATCCAAATCTTGCTTTATTTTGGATCGATCCTTTTTGATTAAGTGTATAAAAAAAAATCACATTTGCACAATTTAGTTAAAGAAATAAAAAAAAAACATCACTTTTCATCTGTTAAAACTAGCTGCTCCCAGGACCAGGGTCAAAATCAGCTCTATTTCTTTGAATTCCTTCCTGAGAGTAGCCCATTTCTAATAAATCTTTCAAGATTTTGAACTTGGCTTGAGCTTCTTCCAACCTCATTTTAAGCTCTTTGCAAGCCTCTTCTTCTTGATATTGTTTCTCTTGATTAGTTTTTCTTTTCTTCAAGTTACATCTTGTGCGCTTCCCATACTTCATAAGCTTCCAAACACTTGATGTGATTTTCAAGAGCATCATTAAGTGTCTTCTCTACACCACCAAGACCTGAGAGATGTGAATCATCTTGTTATCAGTTGGGATTTCAAAAGCCAAAGTTATTGAGGTACTGGGTGCTTAGTGGTGGTAAATTGGGTTGGTAACAAAGTGTTTATAATTTATTTGGTGAAGATAATGGTATGGTGATATGGATGGGATATACAATGATAAAATCGAATGAGTGGATGAAGAACAAAAGGGCAAAGAAGGCCTGATATTTATAGATGAGAAAACACTGCTGAAGAGTTCAGCATTGGACTTTTCCAGGAGGAAAGTCCCCATGGAAAAGCTAGGGGAGAAAAGTAATTATACTTTTCTGCTCTTTACAGGAATGTCCATCTCAGATGGAGCATTCTTATTTTCAGTTTTCTAGTGCTTTAGTCTTTCACTCGCATCCTCTCACCTTATCTCCTCTCACTTTTTCTCCTCACACCTTATCTCTTTTACATTTTAAAATAAAAATAAATAATTTTTTTTATATTTTCTTTTAAGTTTGCTAACCTCATAGATGCGTAGTTGTCTGTGTGGTTTAAATAGGTTATCTAGTGTGTAGTTGCTTATAATCTAGAATTCATTATTAAATATCATCATGTGTAGTTGTGATGATATCTTTTATTTTTTTAGTACTTATACCATGTGTAGTTGTGGTATATTTATTTAGTTAGTCTAATTCCATGTGTAGTTGTGGAATCAGTCAGGTAGCTAAGTAGTTATTCTATGTGTAGTTGTAGAATTAATTACTTAGTTTGTTTATTGTTTTGTCATGTGTAGTTGTGACAAAATATTAGTTTCTAATCATGTGTAGTTGTGATTAGATTATTTAGTTTTACTGGTATGTCACAATCTGTGACATATCCTTTCTTTATATTTTTCTCAATTCTTTTTGAAATAAAAAATCATCGAGTTTTGAGCATAAAAGTTTTCCTTACTAAAAAACCAGTCCCCAGCTCCTCTTTGACTAGCACTTATTCTTAATGCTCTTAGAGCATTTTTTCTCACAGAATTTCGCCATTGCCATGGCTGAGCATTCCCTGGAATCTTGGCTAGGTGCTGAGCTATGTCCTTGGACTTCAGCAACCAATGTAATATTGGTCAAGTTCCCTTCTACAGGGATTACACCTTCAACAAAAGTAAAAAAAAAAAAAAAATAACTCAGAAAAAAATGAATGAATGCAAACTCTTTTCTTCTTTTTTCCTAATCTTGTCCTCCAAAAATTCTGATCTTTTTTTAGCATTGCATAGATTGGAAGGATTGGATCGAGATGCAGTCTGACAGCAGCGGTGGGCAGATATGATATGGTACCTGACAGAAGCCTAATTGGCTAACGTAATTTTTTTTTTAGTTATCCAAATTGGCTGTTTTGGTAACGTAACAAAAAAATCTGGTCAAGTAAGGTAACCTAACTTTGTTTGATTTTTTTTTTTTTTTTTTTTTTTCAGGAAATTTTTTTTTTTTTTTTTTTAAGTAATTTTTTTTATAGAAAGTGCATTTAGCCTAGTCGTTAAGGAGTCTCTCTGTTCCATGGATGAACAATGAGGTTGTGGGTTCAATTCCCACTGTGAAACCCTTTTAACATGGCTTCTTGGGAGAATACTGGTACAAACGATTGTTTATAGTTAAATTGGGAAATTTGATCTTGCCTACATTGATTAAAACTTTTGTAAACCACCAAATTTCCATGAAGTTACTCCTTTGTTATCCAAATTTGGGCAAAAAGGTAACCTCAAAACACCCAAGTTATCCTAAATTGGGCAAAAATTTAATGTAACCTGGTTTCTGTAGACTATCTGGGGAACGTAACTAGCAAAAAAGGAGCCCTTTTTTCTGCAGGAGATATTGTAACTTGTGGTCAGGTATCTGGAACTGGAAGATAACGTAACTGTAAAAGTTACTTTACATTCAAAGTTATCCATATGGAGAATGTATCTGCCCATGGCTGCTGACAGATGGTAGTGTTTGTATCATCATCATTGACATTTGCTTTTGTTGAGCTATGCTTGTTTGTTTCTGCTTCTATCTTGTGTTTCACACATTTCATAAATACATGACATGTGTTTTTCTTTTTGTCTCTCATAGTGAAACTGATAATCTCATTGTTCACACTATTTTCTCCAGCTTTGCTGCAACAGCTTTTTTGTTGGTTGCTTGTATAGACTCGGAATCTAAAGGGAATGAGGGTAAAAGTGATTCCAGAATGACACTTTCACCATCCTTTGGAATTGGATCAAGGGGATAATTTTGAGATCCACTTGATTCTACCTCTTTGTTTAAATTTGGTTCAATTTGAATCATATTGGGTATATCTTTTATCTTGGTATTGGTTTGAGAAATGGGGTTGGTAACTGAGTGTTGTGACATGACAGTATGCAAACAATCATAGTAATGGCATACCTTTAAGAGATAAGCTTAAAGAAAGAAAAAAAGAATCATAAACATGTCAGACCTAGAAGACCATGCAAATGAATTTTGGCTAAACTCATTACATTTCACATTTCTGTTTCCATTAGCTACATCTTCATCTTGAAAACTGGCTCCAGTATTGTGAAGCCAATCAGACGCTATGGTGTAGGACTCTTTCAATTCCTGCATTTTGGTCCTCACACTTTTGTTGTCTTCATGGTATATTTCAATTTTTTTTTTTTTTATTGCAAAAATCTCCCCAATGAGGGTCTCCTTTGTAGTTCCTTTTTTTAGTATCTCCTCACCAATGATTGTAGTTCCCAGGCGGAGTAATCTAATTCAGAAAAATTTCCACACTGCCAGGGCTGTCATTAACTGAATCTTTTTCCCATCCTTGGAGTTTTTTTCAAGCCTTTTATCAGATTTTATTTTGATTGGATTGAGGGTTATTTGATGGTGTGGGTCTGTTGATAGTAGATTTGGAAGTGTTCTTCTTGGGTGGCATGGTTATTCAAAGCTGGAAATGGATGGAAAAATGATGTAGAGGCAGGAAAGATTTTCCTTCCTCCCCTCTTCAAGAAGTAAAAAAATTCCTGCAGCGCATGAAGTACATTTTTTTTCCTGAGAAGTTGGTTCTGAACGCACATATGCAAACCAAAAGTTTATGTTTGAAAGGTATTATCATTACACATACATACCAATAAATGAAACCAGCTATACAAAGATACCATTAGGTACAGTTGGGCTGCAGATAATATCTGTAACTATATATCCGCCGCCCACTGGAACCTGTGCACACAAGTGTGCAGCTGTTTTTTACAGGTACACATACAAGCTCAAGGGTTTGGAGAGCTTGAATGTCTGGATATTATGTATATCCAGACATACACAGGTGAGCCAAAAAGTGTGTTGATATCAATCCTCCGAATAGGTGGATCAATATCAACACACTTTTCCAATACCGCTGGTGCTGTTCATTCTACCCCGCTGGAATTTGAAATTGGTGGTAATTTTCAATGATATCAAAAATTTAATTTACCCAAATTTCTTCTATCAACCACCATAAAACTGGTAAGTCCCTCTTGCCCTCCCTATATTCTACCTCCCCCCCCCCTTTCTGCATTGGGCTAGTATTCACC